>JABFPB010001228.1:0-26886 GCA_022817645.1 Ceratoteleas bidentatus | reverse complement strand
AGAGGGCGCGACAAAGAAGGGAGGCCGCGCCGGCCGAAGGAAAGTATTGATCTGCGGGCCAGCTATCCTCCAGTCCTGCGAGCCGCGCTGAGCGCTCTCCTACGCCGAGGCCTCACGTCTCGTGGCCGTCCGAGGCCCCCCTCCCCCGCCCGGATCGCACCCCGCCCCCGCGCAGATTGTCAGTGGAACGCGATTGCGCCATTTCGGGAACGGCGATTTTCGCGTTAATGACAGGAAGGGTGTTTCGGGAAGGGTTTAGTGTTTACTGGCAAGAAAAGGGGGAGGGGGTTCTGAGGCGGTTATTTTTAATGGGCCGATGTCGAGGGGTTGACCTTTAGGGGGAATCGATTTTCGTTTTTTCATTCAGCAATCCGCGGGTTTTTGTCCGTGCGTCCCGGTTTTTTTTTACCACGGTGCCTGCCGAGGCGTGAACCCTTGCATCGAACCTGCGCCGACAGGTATTAATAGTTTGGGTAATGGCCTTTGTTGCGTGTATTCCGATAAATGCGATTTCCCGAGAGATGGGGCGAAAAACTCGCGGCCGTGAAAATTGCGCTTTAGACTTGTTCTTGTGGGAGATATGAATTGTATCAGATTAATTGTTGGAATTTACAATTAATCTGACGAGTGCGGATTATATGAGAGGTGGTTTTCCGGTACAGATGAAGAATCAATGGCAGGGAGCTCCAGAAAAAATGCTTAGGTTGTCAAGTCAATGAAATGTCTGGGTGAAATGAAATGCTAATTTCGGACCAGTTTCGTAGGCATTTTCTGGCGGAGAGATAAAGGAAAGGTGCAGCGACAGTGTCGCCTCTGGAAAATGTATTGTTTGTGTATAAAAACGAAGGAATTCCACATGTGCATGATTACAATAGAAATGTATCTTTGAACAGCTGTATCTTCCTTACACTCTCAAAACCTGTTTATTGGCACAATAGTCTCGTTATTAAAGAATAACCAGACTGTTATGTGACAGACAGGCGAAAATTACCTCAAAACAGTTAGAATGTCATAAAATTGAAAGTACTATCTCCTGAGTCATATTTTGTGGAATTCCATCGTGACTGTCTATCTTTAAACTGAGATTGGATTCAAATCACGTGGAACTCGCATGAATTTATATAAAGAATGCATATGCATATTATCATAACAATGATACTGATGACCATAATTAGATAAAAAAAAACTAACAACTGATTTGTTATTAATCGTTCTCTTCTAACGAACAAACATTTATATTCATTAGATCTAAACGATAAATGTAAACTTCTTGCTAAAGTACAGTTGTACCAAAAAGTTTGACTGTTCCAAACACTGATTATTGATTTTCAGACTTCACTATCTTTTCCCCTGCAACTTCACTCTGAACCCTTGTATAATATTTCCCTAAAAATGCCACGAAACGAAAACAACCTTACCCCCCAAACTTTCAAATCTCTAAACCGTGATAAAAATGGTATCGAGATAGAGATTGGAAAGCTGCTTCTCAAAGTAAGCGATTAGTCCATCAAGTTTGAAGCCAATCAGTCTGAAATAACAAAACAGATCTTTCCCCGAGACATCCTGACCACTAATCTCTGCAAAGCACTGCGGATACTTTTTAGGTCATCCATTGTGTTTGTGTTTCTGGAGTGTCTCGGGTATGATCGATACCGAAAACATCAAGTTAAAATGTCAGGAATGCGCGTTCGACAGTCACTCAGCATTTACTTGTCAATAGCAATAATGACAGTGCATTTGTTTTTGTTTGGCAGAAATGGTGGAGGCGATGAAGAAGGTGGCATCCCTAGACCTGGAGTTGACTGTGGAGGAAAGAAATCTTCTGTCTGTGGCATACAAAAATGTGATTGGTGCTAGGAGGGCCTCATGGAGAATAATCTCCAACATCGAGCAGAAGGAGGAGAATAAGAGCGCCGAAGAGAAGCTCGATATGATCCGCCAGTACCGATCTCAAGTGGAAAAGGAACTCAGAGACATCTGTGCCGACATTCTCGGCGTTTTGGACAAACACCTGATTCCCTGTGCATCCACCGGGGAGTCCAAAGTTTTTTATTACAAAATGTAATTGAACATTTGGACGATAAAGTCTCATCGTTTACATCCTTTTCCTTTGCATAGTTTATCAACGCTGTAATAATGGCAGCCAATTGAGCGTCGTTGCAGAAGAGACTTTTCCTCATTGCTTGACAATTGCTATTTAATGACTTTTATAAGCAGTTATTGGATATTGTTTTTGTTATCGACTGCTAATTATTAAAGCTCGAATGTAACGAGTCTGCACTTTATTGTTTCGAATGACTCGGAAACCTAATGAATTGGAGGCACAGTGGGTTGAAAGATTGGAAAAGTTTCATTGACATTAAAGCTCGCTGAACGGTCAATTAGATCCTAGGAACGCGGGGTAAAAATGAAACGATATAAGAAGGAAAAGACGTTTTGCAAACTAAGTGTGCGATAAAGCAGACGCTGGAACCAGTCAGTTGCACTGTTGACGTTAAGATAAAAGAACGACTTGACCAAACTTGAGAATTAAAGTTCACGAATTTACTCTATCGTGCCAGCACGATTCAGCTGACTTTTACAGACGTTAATTTTTTGGCCATCGCGGAAATACGCTTTTTCAAGCAGTCCTTGCAAGGGGATTTTACAACTGCCAAGTACAAATCTCCATTTACAAATACGCTTCTGTTAAGTCGAGCATCACGTACTCGATAAGTTACTGAGACTTGTTTTAACAGTCAGCATGGTGCGCTACGTGATTTTCCTTGTTTGCAATAAATAATCTACCAATAAGGTTCCGGTAAATGTCAGTCTTTTTGCGCGAGAGGTGAAAATAAATTTTAAATGTTGAGAATCTTTCTCGGTTCCATCAGTTAAACGTTTTAATGTTTTAAATTCAGACATATTTGAAGCTGAATATTATTGATTTAGAGAAATATGATAGACTGGAACCTTAAAACATTATATGTATGATTAGGAATAAAGATTTTGGTTTAAAAATTGTCTGATAAAGCTGAGGGCTATGTTTCTTAAATAGTCACTTTTGTCCAATAATTGAACAAATTTGACATTAACATTGGCAAAGATCTGCAGTGTTAAATAATTAAACAGAGATATTTTATTAAAAGTCAGGGAATTAATTTTTAACAATTCCTTAAGTTTTTTACTTATGTAAAGTACAAACCCTGATCATTTATTCCATACGAATTTTAAATCCATTATGTATTACCGAATAATTCAATATAATGGAAAAAGTGAAAAATATTTACCACTCAATATTACATGCCAGTAAATTCAATAGAATTTTAAAATAGTTGTAATTTTCTACAATTTTATCATAAGTGCAGGTGTAGACTCATGAATGAATGTTCAACATAAAAATGTAAAATCAATATTTTTATATTTTACCATTACCAATAAAAATCAGATATGTAAGTTTCTAGAATCAAAGTGAGATTTCAGAAACTGTTGCAATATTGCAACATTTTTACTTAAAGGGATAATAAAGAGATGTGCCAAAATCCATTCTAATAGCTCAAATTACATAAAATGCATAAAAGTCGTAACAAAAACCTGCCTACATATTATATATCACATAAAATAGAATCAATTTACATTTTTTAACAATTTTGTTGAAAATGTTATTATCAGCCCATAATATAAAAAAGAAAGAGTTCTTAATCTTCTTTTTCTCCTTGCGATCACTACTTCACCCAAACCACACAATCCCAAAACCTTTTCCTACTTTTTCAAACGCCGCACCTAATTTGCATTTGATGACACTTCCTTAAGTTGATGTTGAAAGTCTGCTGTTAGTGAGTTAGTGTCTTTAATAATATTAAAAAGGAACAAATAATAATTGTATAATTAACCTATTATAGCCATATTCTATGATATGCTTTATATAAAATATAATCTAACAGATTATAATTTTGTATAAAGCATTTTCCAGAACCAGACATATTTCCCCATAACCACAGAAAGTCTCTTTAGTTGATTTACTCTAACATTTTGTTTACTCTTTATTTATTATAACTCCTTTGCAGCAGACTTTCAACTTGGCCTTAACAAATCCCAGAAACATGCTTAAACACAAGGCGTGGTACACTCGCGTAATAATTGACCCGAGGAAAAAGCCTGGATGAGTTTGAAAACGCAATTACTGCTCAATTGGCCGTTTGTGCCGTCAGCGAGGTGGCGTAACGCGAATCAATTCGCGCCTCAATCGTCCCATTGCAGCACTAACTCATCATTTTGTCTGTTGGCACACAGGAAGGGCGATTACCACCGTTATTTGGCGGAGTTCGCGACCGGTAACGACAGGAAAGAGGCGGCGGAAAACTCACTCGGGGCGTACAAAGCGGCCAGCGAGATCGCCATGACGGACCTGCCCCCGACCCACCCCATTCGTTTAGGATTAGCCCTCAATTTCTCGGTCTTTTATTACGAAATATTGAATAGCCCCGACAGGGCGTGCCGCCTCGCGAAGGCCGCCTTCGACGACGCCATCGCCGAACTAGACACCCTATCCGAGGAGAGTTACAAAGACTCGACTCTCATCATGCAACTACTTAGGGACAACCTCACCCTGTGGACCTCGGACATGCAATTAGAGGGTTAGTTCCATTTCGTCTTGACGTACTTACACCGTCTTGTCGCAATTTCGAGCCGCTTCTTTACGCCGGCTCAATTATGCACGAGTCCGGGTGCCGTTACTCAATTGAATGAATATTTCAAGTGAAACTTTCTATGCGGGTATTGTCCATAATGCGCCGCTAGTGTCATTTTATGCAACTCTGTCGTGCAACGCGAAACTCGCGACATTAATATTTATTTAATCAGACGCCAAGTTACATAAAGGTGTTCGAAATCTTGCACGCCTCGTCCGCGTGGAGAAGTGCAACTTGAGCGACAGAGCAAGTTTTGGCACTCGATTTAAAGTGTCGATTGATGGACCAAAGTTATTGTTGGCTGGGACAGGAGGAAGTTCATTGTGGGTTTCTTGACGGCTTTGGTTTGTTTTCATTATAAAAGTTGATATTGGTTTCGATTAATGAGCAATTTTTGGAGTTGGGTTGAGGAAAATGTTGTCGGGAAATGCAGTTTAATTAAAGAAGATAAAGAATGGTTTTAAGCAGTTTGCTCGGGCAGGAATTTAGTTCGGAGTTTGTTCCAACTTCACAATGTTTAACGATTGAGAACGCATATTGAAAATCAAAGTTTTGATTGCAAATTTATGAGTAGATAAAAGTTTAAATTGAATTATAGTTCGCTTTCAGTTTTGCGGCAAAATTTGTTTCCGGACATTTCTAAATCAAATTAAGCAATAAAATGCCAGGGATTTGGTATTAAGTCTTTCATTGTGTCATGAAAACTTGGGATAATGAAATTACGCTTTTGCAGGGGAATGTACGGTTTAAAGCTGAAAAAACAGGATAAATTGTCGGCAGATGTAATTGGATAGAGCATTCTGCTGAAATGTGCTGCAATTCAGCGAGAAATGAAAATTCACTAAATTAATCTTTAGCGAAATGTATTTTTATGTACTGGAAAATAGTTAAATTCCAAAACTGTTCAAGTAGATTTATCATTGAATCATTCATTAACTTACATTCACCGAAAATCAATAAACCCTGTTCAATGAATACAATCTTAACCAACCGTCAATATTTGCTATAATTGCTTGTAGAATAATCGTTGCCAATAAATCTGTGAAACGTTCAGATCTGATGAACGGAGAAAGGAAAAAAGTAAAACTTACCTTGGACTGTTATAACCAATTACGATCGATGTGTGCAAACACCGCGGTGCTCGCACGTCGAAATTGAAATGAATAGTTGCTTATTAACTGATTAACTAGCGAACGCGCCAAAATAGCTCGATGCACGATTTGATTGGAGATAAATTGAGTGTTTGTGTAGTAACAATTGCAAAAAGAACTTCACTGTTTTTTAACACGTGCGCAAAAAATTAAGATTTCTTTTCTTGATTCATATGACAAAAGCAAGAATAAAGAAAGATGACAGTAACGATTCCTTAAATTATGCTGAGTAAAGTAAAAGTAAAATGCAGTTGTTGAAAAAAATTGCTCTTAACTGGAATAAGACAAATGTAAAGAACTTAACCAGTTAAGAAGACTCAACAGTTAGACTTTTTTGCATTTTCCTGTTTTTTTTTCAAAAATCTTTGAAACAGAACATTAATAATTTTGACATATCTGAATACAATATCCTATACAATAAGTTTTCAATTAAGACTGAAGACTTACAAACAAATTCTACATAAATGCCAGTGAGTTAAAATTTGGAATACTTGAAAATAAAAATGAAGGATAATTCTCAAAATTTGATAGCAATTTCATAGCTAATTATGAATAATAGTTGATTTCATAACAAAATAAGTAACATCAACAATTATTTTTTCAAGAAGAGCACTTTCAGAGTCAACCAAACTTTGGAAAATTATTCCTCATCATTTTTCTCAAACTATAGCAAAATTCATCTAATTGACATTTTTTTAATGTATTTAAGCAACTTTCTTAAAGTGATGCTCAAATTCTGCTGCCAAGTTAGTGCCTTTGTTAATTAAAAATGTATGAACGATCAGTTCATAATAAATCGACCAATTCTGCACTTTTGGGCAAGTATGTCTGGCTAACAAATCATCATTTTTAGTAAAGCATTTCCAGAATTAATTATGTTTCCTGGTTTTGTCTCACTGAAAAAGGAAGATCACGAAAAATCATTAATTCCAGAAATGAGTGACCAAAAATGATAGTGCAGAATCTCGCTATGGTCGATTTATCATTAAATGAATGTTCATACACTTTTAATTAATCAAACACACTAACCATGACATCAGAACTTAAACATCACCTTAATTAATCATTGATTCCCCTCCCTAAACCGCAGAACTAACTGATTTCCTGTCTTTCAGCAGAAAGCGAACAGAAGGAACAGCTGCAGGACGTAGAGGACCAGGACGTCTCGTAACTTTAGTTGGAGTGAGTGTTAAACGTGCATCCGAAGGAGATACAATAAAAGAAAAGAATAAAAAAACTGTTTTAATAACTTGTAAGCAAAAGAAAACAAATTCAGTGGGAAATCAAGCAACTACCAACAACCAAGTAGACAAAGTGGGACAGACGGCGGTGGTAGACAGAAGTCGCAAAGAGGAATGGTCTACGCGGTGTGTGAACGAGCGTGTGAGGGGGGGAGGGGTCGGGGCACGAAGGCGGGGGGCTGCATCGTCGGCGATTTGCGTGACCCTATGCACGCGACTCCAAAACAGCCGTCACACCACCACGATACTGCGCACCGAGTTCGGGAGAGCATGCACACCCAATCGATCCACTGTAAACGACGACAGACACATTGTCCGACAGCAACCTGTTTCCAAAACGAGCGGCACCAATTCAGCACGAAGGATCGCAAACCAGCCGCCGCAGCCATGCTCCTCTCGAACTCGGCGATCACCGGATCGCCAGCCGTGCAAAGTTAGCGACGTTTGCGAGCATTTAGCGAGGCGACCGTCACGCCACCACGAGCACCGAACGAGCGAACGGCGAACCCTCTTGAGATTTGTTTTCTCGTAGCGCCTCGCATTTCCCCCCTCTCTCTCTCTCTCACGCACCCCCTCCCCCACGATGTACTTGCTCCTCTGTTTATTTTATTCGAATAAAACGTCACTATTGTGTTTATATATATTTTTTTATTTTTCGAACGATACGTTACGAGGTGATTGCATTTAGCGTTCGATCCGTCGCCGGCGGGGGCGCTGCGCCCCCGAAACCCAGTGTGTGCGATTCGCTCATTTTTTGCGCATTCATTCCGTCTCTCGAATTGTTTCCCGACACGCGGACACACCGCCCCAGATCGTCGGTCGTTTCGCCGCGCGCGCAGACGTTGTACTTAGTTTCGCTCTCGTGTCTCCCTCCCTCACTATCTTTCTCCCTTTCCCTCTCTCGCGCCAGCCGCAAGAACGATTGTTTCGAATCGCGCATCGACGAACGGACGACGCGACACTCACACACACAGTCACACCCACTCACTCACGCGCAAGAACGAAGCTGCCTAATGGTAAGACGCCGCGCGACATCTACGACTCTCCGAATTGGTATCCCGTGTGAGGTTCGATCCCCTTTCGAGCAATAACAATACGTCGGTCGCGGGGCTACCCGACTCTCCGCACGGACGACCTTTTATACGACACTTGTAATAATTCGACTCCCGGAGCCAAGCGGTCGCCCTGGGTTCATCGTTGTCGACCAATCGGCACGCGGTTCGCGGTTTTTCGTTGCGTTGGAACGTTTGCTCTATGATTATTTGAGATCGCGAGTCGAGCAAGGAAAATCGGTAAATTCAAGCCCAGCACAATCAACCCAGATGCGTATTTTTGTCGACTTCAGCGCCACGAGTTTTCGAGCTTGCAAACAATTGAGAGACCCGGCGGGCATGCTTCGGGGAGAAGGCGAATTGAGGTCGGATTCAATTGAGGCGAAGGAAAACGCGAACGAAGGGAATCAGACGAAATGAGAGGTGGTCGACAGGCGGGATATACGAGTTAAACGACGATAATAGAGGTGTGTCGCGTGCCCATGCATTTAAGTATTATATCATAATTACGTAAAAAAGTATATTACAAGGATAACATTAAAAGTAATATTGATAATACTGTATGTAAGGATATTAATAATTTTAATCAAATAAGGAGTCGAGATAATTAAGGTAAACTTTTGCAATAGAAAACAAAGTTGAATAATTGAGGATACAAAAAGGGAAAACAATTACAGACAAGTTAATATCGAATTGTATAAATGCGCAAGGCGTACGATTATCGAAGTCATTGCAATGAGCTAAAAGGATAAAGTCACGGAGAATTGGAAGCATCCGATGCGACAGATTCGAAACGAAAGACTAAATTGTCGACGCAAAACATTTTATGGTAAACAAGAGACGATAAGAAGGAACCAAGGTAATTGACAAAAGCGTAATCATGCAAGGAAATTACAGCAAGCGGTAATTACGAAAACAATGTAGATATATGTATGTTTGTCGAAATCGTTTAAAATTTAGGTCGAGTAATCATTCGTATTTTGGACTCGCATGCATTTGGTCTGTATCGTTACACCGAAGACAAAATAATAAAAAGGACAAAAACAACTTTTACTGTAAAGCCACACGTGAATGCTGAAAATAAAGTGATTACAACTGTACAAGCTGCGAGTTTGCATTGGTGGGAAGGGTGTGAATGGAAAGCACAGTAGATTGTAGTTACCATTACTGTTATAATAATTATTATCTTTTTCTTTAGTTATTACATATATAATACAAATAAATCAAATACTTTAAAATGACTGTACAACATCGATTTTGGGATCACAGGGAATGTTGCATCAAGAACCGGCGAATAACACATCAACGACTCGGTGATCTCGGTGATCTTATCTCCGCGGCCACTAATGAGTCAGTGGGTCGAAGTTTGACACTACGTAGCAAATCCGGGGATATTTTTAGTCCATTGTCTGCATCCTTCTTCGGTGTTCGAGGCTGAAATTCAGAAATGTTTGCACGTTTATTTCAGTGTTTATCATCAGACTCTATCGATTCAACTTAACTGTGTTTCATGACAGTCATACGAGTATTTCCCAAGTGATTTTAACAAACGTTGTCTTAATGGTACTTTAGTTTAAAGACTGCTTTTTATGTGCCATGATCATCAAAAATACATCAAGATATTAGAAACATCAATGTCGATGTTAATGAGACACTTTTTATTACATGTGTAATAAAAAGTGCAAGTATAATGGTCATAATGTGTAGTGCACAAACGTGTTGACATTCGCTAATTTAATTAAGAATCCCTTTCTACTGTTATTCATACTTTTTGCAATCCAAGAAAACTGACGAAATGAAACATGTATTTATCGATAACGGAAGAATAAACTATAATGTAACGTTGAATTACCTCAATCGGTGTTTTCTTTAATTTAATATTCTTCAGATCTTCGACTGTAATGGTAGGTCTTTTGGGTGTATTATTATTTATTCCCTTTGTCTTGTTCGATAAAAATTTCGGCTTTGCTGTATTGTCCAGCGATGTTGGAAACGGAGGAGGCGGAGGGGGTGGTGGCGGCGGCCGTGGAGGCAAACAATTCGTTATTACGACCTGAGGCGGATTATTTTTTATATTCTGCACGAGGTCTTTCAAAGCCCTCAACTCGGTCCTTAGCGCATTGTTATCCTCGGTGAGTTTATCGTTGTCGGTAAATGCAGTTTGCAACTTGGTATTCAGATCACCGATTTGAGATTCGTTGCTTAAACGCATCTGAAACAAATAGCGAGGGCATATTATCGGGCTCTTGGTTTTTCTTATGTTAAGGGTTTTGGTTTGTTAATTTTGTGAAATTTACCTGGAAAAGCTCTTCTGAAAGCGATCGAAATTTGTCATTGAGTTCCATAGTTTCGTAGCCGTTATTCCTTTCAATTTGATCGACGTGAGCGGTGATTTCCTCGACAAGCTTTTGTGTTTTCGAACAACTCTTACATACATGATTTGTTGAAGAAAACGCATTAGCAAAGCCCTAACACAGGAAATATTTTATTAAAATTGTAATACATCCAAATATAGATTTATGTTAATTGTAGGTACCCAGCGCTGGCAAAAATATTTTTGGGTATAAATCCAAAGATCTATCAATACAAGACAACTGGAAATTAGTATTTCCCTCACTTGAACTTATGTATGCAGAGATCATTGTTTTAACGTGCTCAATAACAATATTATTTACGTACAAATGATCAGTTATATTTTTACATACATAATTAGATTCTCTAATTGTGTATGACAAATAGATTCTCCTTAGGGTCCATTGAAAAAAATAACCTAGTATGAAATATTAAAATTAACGAAATATTATAATTAGAATCGAAGAAAGATATGTGATCTTACCTGTCTGATCAATACTGAACAACTCCTTGTTAACCATGAATACATTTTCAGCAATGCTTTTAATGCACACTTGTAATCTAGAACTGACGTTGATTGAGGAACTGATTCTCGTGCCATGTTTATTGAAGAGCAACACGAAATAGCTGAATCCGCATCCTAAAAGAAGAATAGAAATTAACGAAAATGCTTGATTTTCTGCAATATTTGTCAATCGATGTGAAATTCGTGTGTACGAAATGTTTGTATTTAAACAATTTATCATTACCTCGTCATCCTTATTTTCGTCGCTTTCAGTACTCAGTGGTACTTCAGATGCAACATTATCTATATTAGAAGACTGCGAGCAAGCAAATATCCTCTGAAGGTTTCTTTTGAAATTATTTATCGAGGCAAGGAAAACCAATAATTCAATGTCGGACAATTCCAAATAGTGCCGACGAGCGGTCACGTTTGAATTCAATTCAGTGGCAGACTCTTCCATTGTACCACTTCTATCGAAATCAGGTCTTATTTTTAAAAATTGTCTTGTCATCACACTTGAAATTGTCCTCTTAAAACTGTAATATGGCCCATCCCACTCAGACGAAGAATTTCTTAAAGAAAACTGTAAACAAATAAATTTAAAATTATTTAGTAATCTTTACATAAGCAGAAATACATAATCAATTCCATGCTGACAATAGACAGAGTGCATATCATTGTTCTCTTCCTGAGATAAAAGTTCCGAGTAATTCCTTCGGGTATTTTGGACAGTTTTTCACATTTCCAGACAAATCATGGAAATTCCCATGGTTTTACCGAAAATATTCAGGATTTGCATGGAAATATGAAAAACATTCCAGAAACGTTTAACGCATGTTCCTTATTTTCTACATTGTGTTACACGAAAGGATATCTCTGCTTGTTCATCGCTTTTCTAGATATGCACCCCGTTTATTTGTGTTTTTTCAGTCATATTAATCGAGCAAATACTATTTATTTAAAATCATACAATATTATAATGTTGTGGAAATGTTTTATGAATATTATGTAATATTATTTGCAGGTGGGGTAAAGTTAATGTTCATTTAAGCAAGTTGCCCTGGTCAAAACCATTTATCATTTTTTTATAAAATATAATCTTTGTCAAGAAAACTCCTTAACCCGCTGCTGGTCGCGCCTCATTTTATAATAAAGGCGGTCGCGTAATGAGCTACGCGCTAAAATTTGTGGGTCACGACACCGTTTCTAAATTAATATAATTTTTGCTGACTCTAAAGTTGTGATTTTAACTTCAAATATCTTTACAGTATAGTTCAATAAACAAAGACAAAACATTGCATGAGCAAATATGAACTAGATTTGAAGATATTAAAGTTTGAAAAAAATGTTAGCTGTTAGCTCACAGCGCTACCAGCGGTGGGTTAAAGTCATTTACTGGTAGATGTACTCTATACATAATTGAAAAAAAATGCATAAATAATTAATTTAGTATTTAATTTAGTCATTTCAAAATTAATTACCTGTGATCGAATACAATCGAGATATTTCTTGATAACAGATCCACTGAACGGGTACCCATTAAAAAAAGCGAGATTATGTGCCGTTGCATTATTTTTGACGCCACTCATATGGCCGGGACTTTGACTGGCGGCATTCATTTTTGAGTTTGTGTACAAACAGAGTGCTTAATGTTATATCACGTCAACATTAAAGTAAGAGCTTGATTGATTGGCGTCCTTTTGCTGTGTTTATGTGTTTTATTGTGTATATACTTTATTAAACACAGTTTGTCCCAAATGACATTTTTTAAGTACGTAAATAAAGTACTAACATATATATATTCTGAAAAAAAGAAATAGTGGATGAAACATACAGTTACAATAATTAAGTAAATATTATTTATAAGTAAATATTTGTAACCTTCGTTTTTTCATATTAGTTTAACAATGTTTAATTCTGTATTCTACTCAAACATATTAAACGTAAGTATTATAAGAAAAAAAAGTAATTTGTAGGTTAGAAATATATTAATCTTAATTCTGTTGCCTTAATCCAATTAATGTTTACATTATTTTAAAATAAACAACGGCACTGTTATTTTTAAGATGAATTTTCTTAGGATAAACAACAAAAATCAGAAAAATCTTATGAGAAACGTATAAATATTTATGTCGTATAACGTTAGTGTTATAAAAATATAATAAATTCACTCACCTAAGTATTGAACAAAAACTGGATCCTTCAACGGCTAACCAACGTTTCATTGAATGAAAAATTGAAGAGATCACAACGTAATAATAATAATAATATAACGAAACATTTAATTTTTCCGTATAGTACATACAGAGAATGTTACTTCGTGAAACTTATGTCATAATATCCAATAAACTATATTTTCGTCACTACAATACTTTCACTGTCGCGAATTTTGTTTATCACAACATATACGTTAACAAATGAGAACTCCCGGATTAATTTTAATAAAAACGTAACTCAACACTGCTCGGTAGCACGTGTTCACTCGAAGACTTCAAGAAACATTGTGACTCTCAATCCTTAGAAGCTTGGGTTGAGACTAAAATCGGCCCTACTTTCCTAGCGTAAAATTCCAAATACTCATGTTTTGACCTGCATTAGGGTTTTCCCGTCCTTCGTTCCGCCAATTAAGATAAAAATACATACTGTCCCCAACTATCCTATAATTAATAACTGCAGTTGCAAGTGACATTTGTGAGTAAAATCATATCAGTTTCTACCAAACATTTCAATTATTATTTAGATGTCATTTTTTTAAATAGTGGCTTTATTAAATAATTAAACCAATGTTAATGCGGTTTTATTTTATAGTTAGTTATTGAATTTATACTCATTTATACTCATCACACCGGATATTTTTAAAAGTCAAATTTGCTCATTACAACATTTCAATTTTATCTGTCCATTCACACCTAAGATTCATTTTCCACAAAGTTTCGTTTTTTATTTTTGTTTATTGTCAAGATTTAACTTTATTTAATAATTGTGAATTTTTGTAATGTAGTGATCCATACTCCTTGTCAGTCGCACTTTAATATTCCACAGCCATTTACATTTTTCTCGTCACTTGTATACCTGAGTTCGCGAGCACAGATAAAACTTGTTTGTTTTGACCTCAAAACTTTAGAGGATTCGAAAGTGCAACCAACAAAAGGACATGATGAAACAGATGGCGAGGTGGAAAGAAAAACAATTGCTGCTTGAACGGCGATTAACATTTCTTGTCACAGTCCATTTGCTCAAGCCGATTGATTGGTAAGGTAATAGTTTCATAATGCTTAATTTCCGGGACAACTATCGCCTCAACCATTCCATTATCATCTCAATTGTTTAACTTCTTCTAACCAATCGAAACGAGCGCATTCAATAATGTCGCCCGAAAACCCATAAATCTATCTCTGCAATCTTCAATATCTTTGCAGTGAATCTTTTTTTGAACTTGAAATTTAACCTGCTATTGATCCTGGGGAATCCGCCAAGATTTTCTATACTTGTTAAGTTCTACCAGGTAGAAAGGCAAAAATATGCGAGAAGTGGCCGTAGCATTCCCAAATAATGGAAATGAAATAAACTGTGCCGAACGGACACTCAACCCATAATCCTTCTTTTGTTTTGCTACCGGAAAAACTGGGACCAAATTTCCCAAACGTGATAGTCGTCGTAATGAATGTTCAATCAACCCTGAAAACGGAACGGGATCCTCATAAACAACTCAGCCTGAAATTTTTTTAACAAGACATTTAATGTTTGCTTTCTTAATATTCTGTAAGCTCAGCAGAGTCAACAGTTGCGTGGGACAGATGTTAGAAGATTGATCGTGCATGCGAGTACTTTACTAACCGCGACAACTTAACTCTAAAATTACAAATCGTTATTCATCCGCGGGTTCGCACCTCTCAACTCAACTGCTGATGTCGCTCGCGCAAAAGAATGAATATATCTCGGGTCGTTTTCGTCGGGGAACCGGCGCGACGCGACGGGGCCGGGTCCGCCCGGTGCTGTCAAGTGTACCGAAAATAATAATAATACTGATAATCGGTCGTCGAGTTTCGGACAGTACTACTCGCGTACAAATGTCACACCGTGTCCCGAGAGAATGCGACCGCCACCCTGCAAACAAATTTCTGATAGAAATGAATAGACTAGAATTGCATTTCAGCCGAATGACACGTTTAGTTAAATTAGCTGGAATTCATTGAACCTGTTATGAATTCATTTTAACTTGCTATGCGAGTTGAATGAATTGTAGTTTATGGATTTATGTTTCATTTTCTGTAAATTTCGATCTAACTGAAATTGGTAACAATAGAGAAACCATGTTTGTTCGTTTGAATAAAGATAGCGAAATTAAAAAAAAAGAATTCTTGAAGAATCTAAAATGTGTCGCTGAATGCATTGAACATTGGAATAGAATGGAATTTAAAATAAAATTCTTTATATCTTTATATCGAAATCTTTCCTCCGCATTTTATTGTATAATTATCAGTTCTTTTCTATGAAATATTTTCTGCAGGGCAGGCCCGGACTCGTCGGCGCGCTCGCACGCGTTTTTTTCTCTGTCGCTTTTGTCTCTGCGCGCTTCTCTCGCCTGTACAGCGCGCGTCATTACTCCCGCGCCTCCTCCTATAGAACTCCTTAACTCGAGGAAGAATATTCAGTTATTTTTATATTATACAAAATTACGACCTTGAATTGCGTATTTTTTGCGATGATGAAACGCGAGTAATCGTCGTCGACAATTTTTCTTTGAGGACCTGCTACGTGGTACTAATGTCGCCATACCCCATGGGAAGGTAAGGTTTTTGAAATGGGATTAAAGAATGGTTAAGAAGTGTTATATACGGTCGTAGAATATATTGAGGATTGTTCAGACGTGTTTAGATTATGAAAGAATTTATTAGGAAATCACTTCGACTTCTCGGTGTGAGGAAATAAATGTTTAGAAACGACTTTAAAAATTATGTTCTCATGGGACTGAAAGGGGAATTGTAATTTATATCTGCAAATGTATATATTGAATGATTAATCCATTAATTAATATGTAATATTGGGAAATATGATATTTGACAATATTTGGGTAATTATCGTTTAATTATAAATAACTAGTTCTATTGGTTTATGCAAGAGTTTGTTTTCCATAGAGATATCCTTAAAGCGTTTTAGGATTATTAAAATATTGAATACTGGGTACTTATTATTAACTTGTATTTATAATAACATTGCAAAGACCAAATGGCAATCATTTGTATAAAGGTTGAGTTATCTAAAAGCTTTGGATTTTAGAACTGTCTTAATTTGTCTACAAGAACGTTTATAACACTTCCTATGGAGCTGTTTAAATTTTTTTTTTAAACTTTACATTCTCATGGGATGAAATTAAGAAATTATTGGGATGACAGGAAAGGGGAAAATGCTTATTTGAAGTATTCTCGTGAAATTAAGTCAAAGGTGTCGAATAAGAAAAATGCCCGATACAATTGGAAAACCAAAAATGTCACAGTCTATAAACTGGAAAGTTTATTGTGCCAGCGAAACTGATTATGTAAATATAAGAGATTGGCAGGTAGAGCCACCGTTTTATATGTGTGAAGCCGTCATTTGCCAGAACTGTGATATTATCAGGATCAGTCTTGCCAACTTAATACTGTTTTCAGTTTATACTGCGGATGTATCTCATCCCATAGACATTTTTCTGTGAAGCATGGTGTTTCTGTCTTTTGAAGCAAATGAGAAAATTATCAATTTTGTTCTTTCTTTCGAGGTTCGAAGTCCGAAACATTCTTTTGTCACCTTTTCAAACAATTTTCAGCGAATGTTTCAGAGAAACATCTTCACCCAGGTTATCGCAATAAATAAAACAGTTTTTAAAACTAATCGACAATCCGCGTCCGGAAATTTCTTCCGTCTGTTTTTAGTTTCGTTAAACGACGAACAGTTGTTTTATGTCGAGCAAAAATTGTTGGCTGCATCGCGATAAAATTGGACGAAACTATATTTATATATATTTGTATATATATAATATAATTTTTATTAATTTATTTATTCATTCATTTATATATTATATATATGTACAATGATTTCTTCCATTTTAATGTTTTCTTCCAACATAGTTTGTGGGTGAAACCGATCGTTGCGCGAATCAAACGAGAAAAAACGTTCGCGATTCGTGCAGGAACCTGATTCGCGTCCAATATCCATAATGTCGAATTCTTCGGGGCAAGCGGAAGTCAGCCAACGTTGGTTCGCATCGTTTACAATGTCGGATTGCAAACCGGAAACTTCACAGGTGAAACTAACGTTCGGTCAACATGTTTTGTTCTTGACTTTTGATTAGCGCTGATTGACTCCCATTCGCCAAACTGTTGATTTTGCGGCCAAGTCAGTAAATATTCAGGATTTCGCGGTACTTACAACAGTATTATGGTACATCGATTAGTAAAGGATAGTGTTTGTTAAACATTGAACAGCTGTCGGTTCTGACGAGTAACGTCCAAGAAACGTTGGTATCGGACACTTTACATCAAGCGAAATGATCATTAACAATATTTAATAAACACTATATATTAATTAATAAATAATTGCGCATCGCAACGCGTAGTCGACGGAACATTTACATGCGTGTTTCACACAAATTAAAACGCAAACTTTGCGGTATTCGGTTAGTTCGATTAAATTATTATAGTACAATTGGTTTACCCCAAACAGTTTTTCGATGTCGGACAAATGACGGCGTTGTGGACTGCAAGGCCAATGCATTTTTCGGATGCACTTCTGAAGTGCACAAGGTCGCCATCGGACTGGTAACGGTGGAGTTGCAGCAATACAAAAGTTACAAAGTAATACAATTTACAGTTTGTAAGTCGAAGCAAAACGGTTCGAAAAAAGGCAAGCGCAACAGAATTCGGCGTAGAAAACAAATTCACTTACGAGTAACGAAATGTACAATAATTTGTGCAACGGTAGCGAATTGATGGTTTAGGTTGACAGTACCATAGCAAATGATCCTTGAAAACGTTCGTGTCGAATAAAGGACGAGTAGTTTCATTGGAGATACAAAATGCGGTTCAAGATCGGACATAGTTTCCTCCTGGTTTAAAATTTGTTCACTATAACATTGCAGGATTCCGACGTGTTTTATATAAATCCTCCAGCGGGTCGAATGTCTGACACCCGGCTCATCGAGTTTAATTTTAGAATTACATGTAATTGTCTATGGCTTATACACGTACAATATCCAGCGATGCAATTTTCATACAAAATCAAATGCAGCGAAACAAAAATAAGCATCTACGGTCTCTTCGGACTGCACGCAATTTTGTATGCAAATCGACGTTTATGAATTTTATATATATTTACATGCACAATCCTTCCCGTCGGAATTTGATGTTACGTATATTACATGACTCGCGGAACTACAACGCATTCGGGAAACATCGGGGTGGTAAGGGCGAAACGAATAGAGGGGCGAATAAATAGACCAATCAAATGCCACGGCACCGTTGTTTACATGCATACACCTCACGTCATACCCCCAGCAATTGATCACGAGGAAAATAAATAAAGTCAAAATTGAAGTTCCAAAACATTGAAATCCGTAATGCAAAAGACTACTCTCATCGTCTACTATATCACACACGCCATCGCACGATAAATTTCCATATGTACAATAAACGCCCGCAGAAACGAGCCTTTTCACCGAGAAAACTGCGTCGTACAAAAATGTTCGAAACACCTTGAAAACCCCGGGAAGCTGGGGCCGGAAGGCTCGCGGACCACTTTTTCCGGGTGGTCCGCGGTCCGTCCGACGGAACGTCCCGGCCGGAATTCCGCAACCAAACGTGCTCGACGGAATCACGTGAAAAGCGCAGCTCGCAATTCGAGTAACAGTCAGCCAATGAAGTCGCTCGATCGGACGATCGTGCTCTCTCGGCGCGCTAGTCGCAAAACCTCGAAGAAACAAAAATCCTGAATGTTTACTTTGGGTGCACGCTCGAGTGCTCGTTACGTGTAATGAGTGTCTGAAAGGTATACCGGCTCCTCCTCAGCGCGTCTCCCAACTCCGGATAAAAGACTCGGAGTCTCATCCTGTATCAACGATAATGTCTTAACGATAATAATCGGACTTTGTCAATTCAGCAACTGCGTCGGCGCTCGTCGATACGTCGCACTGTCGCAACTGCAGGTTGCGCTTTCCAACGTCGGTTGGAACAGCAGTAGTCGTCAATTCCTGAGACCAATCGGTGAAAGCGGCCTTTGTGCTACCGAGGCGAGCTAGCTAACGTCAGAGTTTCGATATAAAAATGGTCGAGGGGCCAAACAGTCGGGGTGCCTGAGACGCCGCCGGGGACGAGTTCCAGGAGAACGGACCGTCTCCGCTTGCCAACAGTAAAAAGGGAGTACAAAACGTATCTTCCGGCAAGATACCGAGCGTCTTGGATGGCTGGATAGGTGTCGCTGCTTTTTGCAGAGCTGCGACGTGCTGACAACGCGGTCTGAAGCTCGTGCGGCTAGTCTGACTAAACTGGGACGCTTCGTCCCCTCGACGGACACGATTTATCGACTTGAATTACTGCGAGAGTCGCTTGGGTGAAAGACATCAGAAGAAGGTTGCGAGAGTGTTGTCCGAGAGGCTGCTACTTGTCTACACCTTGCCACGCCAGGTCCCCTTCGAGACGGTTAAGTTAGCGACTAAGAGAAGCAGCTGGAGCGTTTACGAAATCCTTCCTCTTGCGCACGAATGCAATCTTTGCGTCTCAAAGACTCCTATTCCTCCACTCCCGAATTCCTCCGACTCTTCAAATAGCCCTCAAAGTCTCCAAACTGAAATGGCGACAGGAGGAATCTACTCATCCACTCCAGGAGTCTGGAAATAGGATGCAACAGTCGGGTGTCCAAGTCCCTTTGGACCTCTCAGTGGACTCTTCCAAGAACAATCACTATCTGGAACTCGCCGCCGGCAGCGCGTATTTCCCGAACGCGGAAACAGCTGCCGAATTCGATCAGCCTAACAATCACTTAATCACAATAGTAAAAGCATACAAGCTAGGTAGCTACCATTCTGTATCTACAGTATATTTTCACATAGTCCGGTCGGGAGCCGGGCTCCCGCGATCCCGCTCGTCACTCTTCGTCATTCGTTTCGAAGCTTCGTTTGTCGTTCGCGAACTAGGTCGACGTGGCTCGTCCGGAGCCAACTTCAACTGGTTCTGGTGGCGACGCGACGGGGACACGTAGGCTTCGGCTCGATCGCCGCGGCCGGGGCGTCGCCTCCACAATGTCCCCGGACGTCCGGCGCCCCGACCGCGCGAGATCCGCATCCCGTTTCTCGTCGCGCTGACTCGTTACTGGAGGACGCAGCACTTGCATTTGGGCTTCTTCTTGAGGGTGACGTGCTCGACCTGCGACGCGTCACCGGGACCCTGCGCGGTTACTCGGCCCACCTCTACCGTGGAACTCACCTAAAATCAAGTCGGACAAGTTGAGGAGATTTGTCTGGGGAAGATCCGGGGGCAGTTGTCGGTGCTACTTTTTGGAATGAGAATGGGGCGTGAGTGGGATGACGTTCAAGGTGAAGTGGTGATGGATCTTTGGCGTTTGATTGGTTGGGGCGGTCTGAGACACGAGTTTGAATTGGTGGAGTTCATTGTAGAAAAAGGGGTGTTGAGATTGGATTTGGGTGGTATCAGTAAATACTGGGTAACGAAATTATAATAAGAGGTTGTTAAGTTGAAAGAACGAGAAGTTAGTTAGTTTGCAATAAATATTTGCAAATTAAAAAAGGTGCCTATCAAACTGGTGTCTCTGATAAATTAGAATTATTAATTGAGATTGAATATAGTAGATAAAGTAGCAGGGACAAGTGCTTGAGTTAACGTAAATAATTTATAATAATGTATAATAATGTATATATAACCTAAATTGATTCTATCTAATGTATTTTATATTTTTTTAGACAGTTGTGAATATTGAGGTTGAATTAAATTATAGTACCAAACTATCCAGTCCCTATTCTTAGCCAGTAAGCTTGATGGTATTAACATGAGTTTATTTTTGAAGAGTGAAGGTTTAAAACTGCCACAGATTGTTTTCTTGTACCTAGTTTTACTTGTTTTTCTACATATCATATTTCTCCGGAACACGTGTTAAGCTATTCGACGATAAATGTCAAAATAGTAATTTATTTTGGTTGTTTATAACTTTCGCATAACTTTTGCATAACTTTCTACGACGAATCCATAGCAGTCTTTAAAAATGGCCGATGCAAAAAATGCAAAAAATGGCCGAGCGATCAGGCAGTTTCATCCAAGCAACAAAGATTTGTAAAAATGAAGCGTGTCGAATTTCAAATTGATAAAAATAATATATGAAAAATTACTGCACATTTTAGGACAGTGTAAGATAAATGAGTATATATCATGTTTTAACCCTGTATCATTAATGATGAAAAGCTGAACTTTTGGTTATTATAATCCTCTATGCATAGAAACGTGATATAGAATGCGTGACAAAGCACCAGCTTCCATAAAGACCGATCAGCCCATACTTATAATTTTTTTGTATGTTAATAAATAACACACATTAAACATATTTAATTATTATTTTGTTGTAATTAATATTTTTCTATTAAACTCTTCAAATCAGTAACATTCATTTCCGTTGCAATGTTTCAATAATTGATAGAATATAATTCATTATTAAACGTAACATAATTCATCCTTTATAAAGTGAACTTGAACTATTTAAAATCAATGTCGCATTAAATATTTCCACGTACACTCTCATAACGCGCCCATCCAGCAAATACGATTAGAAGTTCATCAGATTTTCAGTTTCCAATTTACTTGCAAATGGATAATCCAATATGGAAAAGATAATAAGATTTGACGGAATGTATATCTCCGTTGCACATTTACAAGCAATTCGCGTCTCCCTGGATTTCATTTACAGTACAAATTAAAAGAACTTCCTCGGAACGTCTTCGTCGTAAAACTGCATTCGAATCTCTCGCAAATTGCGCGAGATTCCCCGTTCCGTCATCCCCAATTTCACTGAACGATTAATTCCCCTGAATTCGCTTCCTCAACAAATATTATTATTATAAATAAAAGGCATTCATTTATCTTTCACTGTCCATTTTCAAGAAGCGTCCACGACGGACCTGTCACCCGTGCAGCAACGTTTCATAGATGATTTTCGTGCGCGTAATTTGTAGCCTACTTCAAACGAATCGAATGGGAACGTCTGCCTCTGATTGCGTCCTGGCTGAAACACTGAAATAATTACGTGTCGTCTTTTTTTAGGCCTGGGCGTGATCTTCAGCCGAGATAATATCCTTCAATCTTCCCGACGGATATAACGTAGTGGATTACAATTCCGGTTTTACCTTCTCGTTGCCGGACTGCTGGCCTTTGATCGGCGTGCTATGAGCATTTCCGTTTCCCTGATTGAGCCTCGCCGAGGCATTGAGATTCGTCGCATTCAGCAACGGACTCGTGCTCGAGTCGAGCTCCGACTTGTTCGCGTCGCATCCCGGCAGAGGCGGGCCCGTCTGCCCTGGCGTCGGCGTTATGGGCTTACCACCTTTGATCAGCTCCACGATCTCGTCCGCCTCCCGGGACAGGTCGCCATCCGGCCTGAACGGGTTGTCCCAGCCGCTGTCCGTACTGAAACCGAACGAAATTCATTGAGTCGTTGGCTACCGAATGATTGCGAATATATGATTTCAAGTGGGGCTATCAAAGTTTTACTGCTGGGAGAAAGAGGGCACCAAGAGGAATGAAGTAGCATACGCCCTCTTTAAAAAACTTCATGTTATGTTGAAAAGACTGTAATTTTGTGAGAATCCGTTTATTTTAATACAACTTAATTTTATGCTGAAAGGATTTATTTTAAGGCGGGAGTATCATAAATCGAAAAATTACAAATTTTTATAAAATTGACATATGTAGTACAATTTGCTACCATCTATCATCTGACGTAAGAAAAAGTAACGTTCGCCGTTTAAAACCAGAGATATTGGATGTCGAAGTTGTGGGAAAATACATAGGCAGAACATTTATAAGTTATTTTAATTATTATTCACCGAATACTGTATAGCTATCTATATTCACTATCATTAGCGAACGCAAGAAATAATTTATGTTTCGAACATGACTGTTACGATAGTCCCACCTTAAAGACAGATGGAATGCCTACTTAAATATTATTCTATAATTTATAGAGAAAATTTATTAGAGTAATTTATATTTTTATTTAACTAATGAACTATTTTAGATGCTAGTGAACTCAAGTATCAACAGAAAAGAGAAACAGCTCATGGTGTAACTATTTTTTTCGAAGAATACTCTTTTGAAGTGAGGTTATGTCGACTCAGTGCCATGAAAATTGAGATTAGTTTTCCCCATTATCAAAACTGACCCAAAACACCGCAGATACTCACGTAATGACCGGAATGCGACACGGCTGCAGGGTTAAACAGCAGCAATCGAAGTCTTTCACAGAATCCTTCCCAATTCGCTTGCTGTTAGTTCCATAACCCGAAGCTGCCGCGTCCTTTTTCTTCTCGTGATAAGTATAAACCGCTCCAGCAGTACAGTTTCTCGCGTGCCTCGTCATCGTGGCGTCCTTCTAACAACTAACTTCAACTTGGGAGAATCTCAGAACGTAACTAAATGCTTCGCTTTTGATTGACAGCAAAAAACCAACTGAAGCAAACCCCGTCAACAAACCCATATATATAGGGATCAGGGGTCTTACTTAACGGGTCCTTGCTACAGATGTCGCTAGTTTTTACGTCACTTCGCATAGAAACTAGCGACATCTACAGCAAGAACCCCTCAAGTGTAAGACTCCTGATAGGGATGGGCGATGTTAGCCGATTAATCGATGCACAGATGTTTTTAGGCAGTGACTATTGGCAGGAACTCGCAGGGTTTGGTGATAAAATGACGACGATTAAGCATACCCAATCAAAAGCGGTAGAAAATGTATAAGGATCTGGGGTTTGATTCATGAAGGACACTTACTGACTCTTACATCGAGTAAGAGTCATTCTGAACACATCTCTATATAGAACACCAAAAATCTACGTTCAGAAACACTCTTACTTGATGTAAGAATCTGTATAACTCTTCGTGAATAGCACCCCTGTAGGGACTATAAAACTTGCCCATAAGGTGATAATTCGTGGACGTCCAAGCGGTGCAGATGCAACAACTAAGCTCAAATTAAAAAAAAAACATAAAAGAATTCAGGAACATGCGGCAAACGTTGGATCGTTAATATAAAATTTGGACAAAACTTTTTTGGACAAATAAAAACTGGACATTTAAAATTGGACATATAAATTAGAGACAATTAAAAATGGGACAAATAAAAATGGACTAATAAAAACTGGACTTTTAAAATTGGACATATAAAATTGAGCCAAATAAAAATGGGACAAATACAAATTGAAATTTTAAATCGGACCTGTAAATGATAATAATAAACTTAATACAATGTGAAATATTGTTTAACAATTTTAAAACAGTTTTAAAGGTCAAATTTTTATTAGTCTCATATTTATTTGTCTCAAATTTATATGTCAAATTTTAAATGTCCAATTTTTATTTGGCTCAAATATATATGTCCGATTTTTATTTATCCAATTCTTATTTACAAAAAAAAATATTGTTCTAATCGACGTTTGTCCAAATTTTATATTAGCGATCCGACGTTTGCCTGTTATACATATTTTAATCATGTCATTTGTTCATTATATTAATATATATTATATTCCTTATCTAGGTTATAAAGGTTGTCACCTCCCGATTAACTATCATCGAGTTAAAGTAAAGAGATTATGATTTAAAGAGTTTAAGAATCAGATTAAAGATTACAAGGCCGAAGATTTGGTTACATGGCGATGTTTTTATACAAACGACTAATTATAAGTATAGATTTTAAATAAACGTTGTTTCTTAATAAATGGCTTGTAATTAATTACATTACCCTTAACTTTATGTTAGTATTAAGTTATTGTCCGAACTGGAACTCTTGACCAGTGGACCCAGGGCGCATGAACCCGTAGTCTGGGAAACTTGGTGCGCAAATGTGACCCGTGAACCAAGACATTTCGTCCGTGACCCGTGGATCGAGTCATCCACCCTCAGACTCGTGAACTCATGAATCAAGACACTTGACCCGTGAACCCATGGACTGGTAGACTTGATGTGCGTCCTGTGACCCGTGAACCCATGGAGTGGGGCACTTGGTGTGTGACTTGTGAACCCGTGACCCGTGACCTGTGAACTTGTGACCCGTAACCCGTGAACTCGTGACCCGTGAACCCGTGCTAATGGGGAAAAGTTACTAGACCCGTGAACCCGTGACCCGTGTAGCGTGCCCGTGAATATGGGTGCGAATAGTCACTGCCATGTTTTTACAATCCCGATAACCGAGGGCGTATAGAACCACATTGCTGCATTTAATCGATGTACGATGTAAATTTTTTTCAACATCGATGTTTTATAATCAACATTCGGTATTAAAAAAATAATTATATAATTTTATATAATTTGTCTTAATAACAGTCAATTTATATGAAATCCTTCAATTAAAATTCGAATCAAATTATAACGTTATAAGAGATACGTATTATCTCTTATAACGTTAGCCAGTTATAAGAGAGACGTATGAGACGGGTCAAATAAATTAGACGGATGAAACTTCCGCAATGTGGGGGGAAATGATAGGTTGCGCGAAAATAAAGGTTGCGCGGCCCGGGAAGACGGCCTCCTGTTTTTCTGGACTTTCCCTTAATTAAGCAGTTTTTGAAACTTTGTGGTTTGGGTGACGTACCTTATAATAACTTATTTTGTCTGTCCACAAGTCTGTCTGCCTGATTTCCAAATTGTTTAAAGTAACGAAGTTTTGATCATAATTATTTATAGACTTATTTGATATTAGCTGATAAATTATGGACTGTTCATTAATTTGCTGAGCGACAGGATACGGTTAAAATAGATTCAAATTACTGAACCTTTTATTGTATATAAATTATAGGCTGATATGTCGACGCTTTTATTGTATATAATTTTAGAGTTCAGGTTACCGATCCTTTTGGATACTGTTTGAGAATCTATAATACTTTTACCGACCCTACTGTATATGCAAAAACTGGACAATATATTAGACAATTATTTTATATTTTATTTGACTGATTTTATTTATTTTGTGCCGTCCAGAATTATTGTTACACACTCAGTCTTTGTTTTTTCCCGGTATTCCAGTTAATAAACCGCGTGGCGCCTATCTAATCATTTAAATAGGAGCCAAATTTACGTGTGAAATGCTCCGGGCAAGAATTATTATTTATGACTTAATTATAGCGAAAAAAATTATTATTTATGACTTAATTATATATTATTTTGAATATATTTGCAAATAACTTTTTATAATTTTTTCTGAAGATCTGCTCAAGTTTTTGTCAACAATACTCAGAGCCAACTC
The DNA here is from genome assembly GCA_022817645.1 of Ceratoteleas bidentatus. Taxonomy (NCBI): domain Eukaryota; kingdom Metazoa; phylum Arthropoda; class Insecta; order Hymenoptera; family Scelionidae; genus Ceratoteleas; species Ceratoteleas bidentatus. Next base: position 426 of record JABFPB010001228.1, on the reverse strand, counting down.
TGATTTCTTGGTCGTACAACATAGGCAGCAATAGTAACTGAAAAAACTACTTCCGTCTAGTTTATATAGTGATTTAGTATGTTTTCAAGACTGAGCAGAGTTTTTTTGGCTGTTTTTGCTGTTAGCATTGTTCACCAACAGATCAACAATGCTCAATCAGCGTTGGATTCAATACTGCATACGATTAGTGAGACAATATTGGTGATTATGACCGAAGCGTAATTTTACTTTTCCAGTATATAAACTAAACGCTTGAAACCCGTTACTATCAGTGATACCACTGGCAGGAGACGTGGGATGTTTTAAGGTGATTCTTCAAGTCTGGAGTCCCGGAGTTAGTGTCTTTTTTTTTTATTATTCGGAAGTCCATTTTTACATCTTTTAATTATAACCCAGCGATTCTTTGACAATGGGAGATTACATACC
>JABFPB010001227.1:0-26887 GCA_022817645.1 Ceratoteleas bidentatus | reverse complement strand
TTAAAGTTAAGAATGTCTGCAAAAAAAGTTTTCCAGATAATCGCGTTCAAAGTAAGAAGTTCCCTTACAATCACTCAAAATCTTTCGAAAACATGAAAAATAACAGTTTCTACGTGTTTTATTTTTTAAATCAATATTATAGAGCACATATCAAAGTTAGAATATGGAATGAAAAAAAATTCTCCAAAAAATCTTTTTTGGCCATAAAGCTCCAGACGGTCCCCTTAATGTTTTTAATATTTTTTTTTATAAACATACCATGAAAAATATTTTTTTCTAAAATATGATAGTATAGTTTCAAGAAATGATCGATAGCCTTTCGATATTAAAAACTATCGATACTAACGATTATGCTACCGATGTTTTGCCATCACTGCCATAGACGTTAGATCGCTAAAATGCGCAGGCCTTGGTTGGCGTCGACGGCATTGAATTCGACGGAATCGAGGCCACGCATTCAGCGTCGGAGCGACTCATTTGTAACTGTTAGCCATCGCGCGGGGCTTAATTGCGTTCCAGGGTGGCATGCTTCCGACCACGGCGAGCGATACCTTTTGTTTTCCACGAATCCGCGCCGCGTAAGCCAAACGTCAAAACAATGCCTTATCCAATTAATCCGCCACCTTTTATGCGCGAGGTGGACGACGACCCGAACACTGACTCGTATACACGTGGCTACCCTAGTAAATCATATTTTTCCACCATTCAGATATTACACTACAAAAACAGGTGTTTTTAAGACGTTTTTGGAGAAAAGACATGAAAAACGTCTCAATCGAAGATGTTTTTGGATGAAAAAGATACTGAAGATCTCTAAACGTTTTTTCCGAAGATACTTTGTTTTCCCGTGTAAATCAGTCGACATGAGATATTTTTTATTCACCAAAATTTGATTCAAACCTGGTCATAAAATATCTCATTCAATTATTTTTCACCCAGGAATGCACATACATCTACATCCAAATCCGATCGATCCCGGAACGGGCTTTTTCGTCAGAGTTGAAGTATTTTAGTCGCGCGCTCAGGCACCATTAGAGCGCGTCGCGCGCGACTTTCTAATCGCTTTTTTCACATTTTAAGCCGCAACTATTAATAACGCGCACAATACGATCGAAAAATGGTCGTTTTTTAGGACTGCGGCAAGAAAGTCCGATCGATCGCACTCGCCATTGTGTTCGATAACCCGACACCTTAATAACGTCTCAAAACGGTCGAACGGATGCTATGGCGAAGACCTGTACGTGATATCATCAGAACGCGATTCATTTTCGCGCAATTACGCAATTGCCGGCGAGATAAACGTCCGGCTAACCAGGATAGGGGGCGCTTTCCTCGACAATTGAAATCGAATAATCGTTGCTTGGTTCTTCGCGACGCCAGTGACTTTTCCTCGTCGCCATTTTTTTGCCGATCGTGCGCTGTCATTGTGACTTAACGGTGTGCCAAGAAGTTCCGGCAATTACTTTTTTCCGGCGTTTCCGCAACGTCCGTGAGATGGCAATCCGCAGGCGTGGATAAGTTTGTTAATATTTGCCGATGGAAGATATCGCGCTTGAGTAAAAGTATTCAGTTTCACTTCTTCGAATGGAAAACAAAATTTACCGAACTCGAGAATCGAGAAGTGAGATGCGATGCGCCGGCGGCGCTTTTCAGCAAACAAATTAACAAGTTTTCGGAATAAATGAGAGAAATTGTTGCCCGCATGAGGAGGGGGGTTATAACTTGTGTGGGATAGGATTGAAGTAGCGTAAGACTGAACCGCAGAACTTACGGAAACGAGAAAAATATTTCATCGAGTCATGAGTCCATTTACATTCTTCGATGACTGCTTCGATTTCAAGTCGATGCTAAATTAATGTTTTCATCTCGACTTTTCATCATCCAATGCATCCAAGATCTGCTTATGTCAGTACCAATATTTTATGAGAACATATCAGCGATTGGAACTGAAGGCGGAAGTCGTAGGTTTCTGTTGATTCAATGTTGGTTTGATAAAAGTCAGCTTAATCAACATCACTTGCTCGGAATAAACGTATCAATTCTGGTTCAAGTTATCGATGTTAGTTTCATTAATTTTATATCAACATTTTCATTTTTAGCAAATTTCCACAGTTTGAATACGGATAATTAAATATAAAAGCTTGATTCTCTTATTGATATTTCGAAAAAAAATCGAGATCCATAAATCCTAAGCAGATATTTTAATCTCATCTTGTAAATGTGTAATCCGTGGTCAAGATTTATAATCTAATAAAAATGAGTGTAACATTTTCACCAGGAATTATTTAATAGAATTTAATTCAGAGACATAGATTTTTAACCTTATTACAGAAAAACATCACTTCTTGTAGTATTAAAAGTGGAACATATTATATATAGTTTAATCTAGAATCTTTTAGAAATAACTGTAAACCTCTAATCGTACTGTCACTTTTCGATTCGTTTTTATAGTTACAAAAAACTTACAGTTCTATCGGATTAAGTTTAATGCGTTCAAAGGAACAAAATGTTTCGATAATTATTATTCATAAACCATAATGTAGAACGACGCATTAAATTAAATCATGATTATTACATGAAAGAAAATGAACTTGATGCTTCAACAGTTTTTACCAGAATCGCTACAACGTCAATTGACCATTAACTCAGTTTCTTTTCTCATCGACTTCTTTGTTTTCCCATGTACGCAGTTGCCACTGACATTAACTTGTACGAATGATTCTCTAAATTACTAATCCGTCTCTGAAACAGCACAATTTTCCCATAACGTTACACAACTAGTTCCCGCATCCACTTTACAATACTAGAACTCCAAGTTTAAATAGCCCGTTACCCAACTAACAATAAACACTTTTTAAACCTTCTTTAAACGTCACCCGCAGAATAAAAACGCTTTTCAGTCCCTTCTCAAGACTCTACCTTGACTTCGAATTCAATAATTATCTCCTACACTCTTCTTCCGACAACAAAACGAAAAAGTCGAACGATTCCTGAACAACATCCCAAGCAAGCGTCTCTCAGCGAGCGACAACCTGTCCACTAAATCCGCATCGAGTCTGCAGCCCACTCCACCGTCAGATCATTGTCTTAACGACCCGAAACGTAAACGTAATGAATAGTTGGCCTCAAGGTAAATGGCTTTAGCCTTGCCTCGAGAGTGCACATTTGAATGGTAATTCGCCAACGCAATTGACGAGCGCGCCACTGTCGCGCCCATTATTGTTTTCCCCTTTTCTACTGAGATGTTTCAGCAATTGGCGGGGACTCCCTCGATACAATGCTATTCCACTGAGTCACGTAGAAATGCTGATAGTTTACCGTTTTTGACGATCCTTCTAATTTTCACGGAACATTCGAAGAAATGAACTTGAAATGGATATATAAATTTGATTTTATTGGGTCCACTTTAGGCAGTTATGGCCCAGAATAATAGAATCGAAAAAGTTAGCTTTGAATTACTGTGTACATTTTCTGGAATAACGTTTTTGAAAAGTAGACTTGTTTGCTGACACTTTTTGGAATAGACTCATTTACACGGAAAAAAAAGATCTGAAAAATTTTACCAAACTTTTCGGCAAACCGAGGATATAATAACAGCGTTCAGCTTTTTTACCAAACTGTTTTAAACTTATTTCCGATTATTCGTCAAACAATAACAAACAGTATTAACCTTTGTTTCAGAGTAATTTGGTAATTTTGGCGATTTCTGTTCTTATATCCTCAGTTTGCCGAAAAGTTTGGTAAAATTGTCAGATATTTTTTTCCGTACTGTAAATAATTTAAGTTATATTCTATACAGCGATCAAACCATTATTTATCAGTTTTTTAAAAACATATACACAATTTTTACATGAGTGTTTAAATATTTGTATATCAATTGATTCTTTTATAAATCGCACGATCCTGATAACTTGAAACTTGGAAGTTAATAGTATAGTTAGTAGTTAAAATAATTTTGTTTGAAAACATTTGACAATTAACCAATTTCCATTTTTAGATAATGCAGTATCGTGTATGATAGTTTTATATTTTCGGTTATTTTGCTGAAGCTTTTGATGTTGTTCAAAATCAGATCATTTAAAAAAGTGAGGCAAATCGAGATTATTGATGCACATGACAAAACTTGAATGACAATGCATTTTTTCAAACATAAATTCTTAGTCAGTTAACAAATCAGTAATTTAGTAATTTAAATTTAATATTCCACCGTAAAATAATCAAGTCATTTTAAGACTGATATGAAGACACCTTAAAAAAGTTTTAGAAACCGTCATAGAGTTATACTGTAATCTTACAGTATACCGTTAAACAAATTTAATGTATATATTAAAAAAGCGCATTAAAAAAACATTTCCTGCATTACTACACTGAAAAAAATATCCCGGCTCCGGCAAAAATATTGGTATGTTTACATTAGTATTATTGTGCGAAGAATAAAATGTGTTTCTACCAATAAAATTAATTTATTTGACCGAACATACCAATATGTTTGTGAAAAATACAAAATATGTGTGTATCAAACATACTGCATGTTTGACAGTGTTCGGTGAGACGTGGCGCATGCGCAGATATATGCAAGCGCCGCCCATTTGTTTTAATTAAACATACAATATGTTTGAATGGACAGAATAGGTATACACATGCTTGTATCGTTGTCCCAACCATACTGTGTTTACTAGTTCCATTCCAAACATACAGTATATTTGGAGCCGAACATGCGTATGTTTGCACCAACGATATATTTGTTTCAGTATAGTGTATCCACTGATGAGAAGAATATTCTTCTCATCAGTGGATTTTCCACTTGAATATGATCCAAGAATATTTCCACCTATGATAAGAATAAAATCCTCTTGGCAGTTTTATTCTCAACGTAAGTATAATTATTCTGTTCATCAGTCACAATAGTTTTATAAGAAAATTTTATTTTGAGCATAAGAACCCTTAGTTTCTCAACGCCAAATATTCTGCAAAAAAGCAGATGTCGTTGCAATATTAGAAGATTTATACTTAGAAGATTGTATTCTTATCATAAACCTAATATTTTTAAGAGTGTTAAATATACCAAATGATTCGTAATTTTAATCTAAACAAAATGACATTAGATACTTTTCTTCCGGTTACATTGAACCAAAAAAATGGTTCATTTTGACAAAATTTAAATGACCAAATTTAGGTAATTTTAGATTGTTTTATCTCGGTGCAACAATCCGTTCTCGGGTTTAGCTTTCGGGATACGTTTGTCGCTGAGCCGGTTGTTTGTTTGGTCACGTGGGTGCAACACTCACATAGCCAGACGTTGCCTCGTGGTGCCGTGTGCAGCAGGTTGAGGTGAAGGTTGAAGTCGAGTCCGGCGAGGTCCTGTCGCAAGTGGGTGCTGTCCATGCCGAGCGCCCGTTCCGGCAATAGGAAGAGGTGATCGCTGCCTTCGGCGGGCCCAAGGCTCCGCGGCATCCCGAGCCCGAGCGCTCCCGATCGCGCGGTCAGCATTCTGAACGCCAATTGCTTCGCCGGGTTCGCGCCGCCACACGATCAACATACATAGTCCGACTGTTCCGCTGGTTGCGCTCGTCGATGTTGCCGCTACGCTTATCTGGGCTACCGAATCTGCCGTTCCAGGAGTCCGCCGCGAACCTCACTTTCTCGGCTTTCGGGGACAGAGCGGCTGCAACCATTTTCCAGTCGTCAACGCGAAATTCGCAGCCGCCCGGATATGCGCTGCCACGCCGGATAACAGCCGTCGATATCAATTAGCGAGCAAAAAAGTATACCAATTCCCAGACAGAAATGGACAGTCACACTGACGTCGTATTAACGTCATTAGACGGTTCGGCGTTAGTAAACAACCTCGAAAGAATGTCAGAAATCCATTTATCCAAATAATAATCGAAAAATCGATTTACTGTAAGAATATTCTGGTTACTGTAAACGGACTGTTTTTAAGAATGTGGAAATATTTTCAAAAGTAATAACTTAAAACTGTTTTTGTATTTGTATTAATTTTCGCGTTGTCTTTGGATCAATCAGACGTCAGATTTCAATGTTCGTACGATGTTGACAGTCAATTTTTCTGTTGCTACGATTTTGTTTGAGGGCCGTCGGGATTTACAGTTATTTTGACGACGATACGACTGAACAGTTGTTAAATCAACGCCGATTTCTACCTGGGTCAGTCGACGAGTGGATAAAATGCGACGAAAAGTGATCCGCGTTTTTGTCGCGAATCGGCAAAGGTCAGTTCAGAATTCAGTTCAGCAAAGTAGGTTGTTTTCTCGCGGCGCGCCGTTTATTAGCATATCGCGCTATTGTACGTCCAATTAAAATTACACCCGGGAATTAATTATCCGCCGATTAGCCGAGAGTTACGATTAGAAAACGCGCGCAAATGTTATCGCGAACGCTGATTTGTATGTTTACTCGGACCGACTTTTGCCGAAAAAGTGGGCGCTTCGTTTATCACGGTTTGTTACGGGTTTTATGTAACGCCTCGTCGCGCAATCGCGCGTTTTCGAAATTTACTTAGCTTTCGAGTTAACGAAAAAGAGTTGCGCCAAGAAGTGCGCTAATTGCGCGCGATTTTATTGTTACAATTGCTGGTTCGTTAGAACGCTCGACGGATCGCCTTTATCGCGACGATTAACATATTTTGCAAGACGCGCGATCGAAGCGCCGTTACGACATGGCCGACGAGTGCAATTATGATTTATTTAATTCGAGTGTCGTAAATCAGCGCGCCTCGTGATCGCCGTTTCTTCACTTTCCCCGCGACGAAATGAACGACTGGGTGAAAATATCGATGCTGCGAAGATGCGCATGCGCTTTCGTCACCGGCGACGCGCAGAAATGCAATTAATCAAATGTTCATTCCCGGTTAACGAAAGTGGCATTGAATAATTGAATAATTTATTCCCTCCCTCGCGTGGCAATGATACATGCGACGTGAAATGCGCGCAATTGGTCGCAGTGACTCATCTCCGGTCAGTCAACTTGCTACGACAACACGATTTGATCCTCGTTGCATTAATTGTCGATCTTGATCACGTTTGCGGCATAGTAGCCTTATACATTATTTTATACATGTTATCCAATATTCGATTGTTATGCGGGATTCGATGTAGCGAGTTAGGCATTTCAGTCAGGGACATTTGCATTTCGGCGCGTGGAAAGTTTTGTCATTTAATGCACGCTTCTAAGCAGTCCGAAGGCTCGATAACGAATTTGAATGATAAGAGAATCGAGATTAAATCAACAACACTTTTTCAGTCCGCTCAAACAAATGCCTAGTTACGTAATGCGCGATCAAAATTTCGCTCCAATTCCGCGGACGTTTCTTTGACGCTATTTTTAGTGCAAGTCAAATGGTTTTTCACGGAGGATACGATGAGCCGGCGTTTAATGGTTAAGTTTCGAGTTAATCGATCCATTAATTTCGAATTATTGTTCTATTAAAAGAACTTGTTTGTTTATTGTACAAATCAATTATCGGTATCATAACGATCTGTGAAATGTCGAATGCGTTTTTGGTTGGAAATGTTTTAGTCAATTAACGCACTAAGTACGGGATACATTAACGACGGCGCATTCCTCGGACATTTTTGCCGCCATCTAATTGCACGCGTTACACTTTTCATGAAACCCGTATAATTTTATTGTACTCCGCTCATATCCCTGATAAAATAATTGCTCGGCAATTATAATGAGTGTTGCGTTTTTCTCGTCGGCGACGTAACGTTCGCAGACTAGAAAAATACATACAACGTTTCACGTCAGCGTGTAGTCCACTTGTTTCGCAAGCGATTATTTGATATTCCAATGGCATTTGCGAACGACAAATATGTAATCCGGAAACGGCGGTTTAGCGGGTTCGAAAAATGCGCCCCGCACGTAGCACGCAAGTAGCGCGACTGTAAATCCCGGCGGATGAATTTTTCATGAGTGATAAACGGGCAAGAAACGCCGCGGCTCATAATTGAGCAATTTCGTCACGTAACCTAAAAGCCGATACTGAATTAAATATCAGCAATTTCTGGGGCAGATTTTCTGACTGCCAATAATTGAATATCCCGCCCGAGCGAGCGTAAACATCGTCTGCATTTATTCATCGATCACGTGGGAGTTATTGTAAATGACCACAAGTCTGCGCGCCGTTCTTGGCATGGACACTTGGTTGGAAAAAAACAACAATTGAATAAAAAAGCACGAACAAATGCTCAAGGATCTCGCGGCGAAATCGAGACGAACGAACGGTTTTCTGCCGATTCCCGGCACCGATTTCCACGGCTGAATCGTAGCCGCGATCGATTTGCCCGTCGCACATTAAACTCGATTACACTCCTAAATTACTGGAATCACTATAATTTGAAAAGTGTAGCGAAGTACAGTTATCTCGGATAATCGGACTTGGGCAAACAAAAACAAGACCGCCGCGCTCCGGCGTGGTTAATCGAGGGATCCGCAGTCGCTCCCATGTCAATCGAGCTCCGTAAAAATGCGATCGCGGCCCCGATGGAAAGCGAGGTCCGGCGCATTAATTCATTCGAATCAATTAACATCTCCGACTCGCTCGCCCTTTTCCCTTTTCCTTTTGTCAATGAACAACGACGGCTATTCAGTCGACGGCTGTTATCCGGCGTGTTTTCGTGCTGTCACCCGGTCACTTCAAGTTTCGGATTGTCACGGTGGAATTATTGGCTAAACCGTAGTTTACGGACAATTTTGGATTCGGGACACTTCCCATATAGACATTGAACATCGAATCTATGCGGATTCTACGTGGAGGAACATTCGGACGTAGATTCGACGTTGATTCCACGTCGAATCTACGTGTTTTAGAGGTGTGTCTGTTAGGGTTGCTACTTTGTCGTATAAAAAGGTTGAAATTGTTTAGTTTCCTTAGTTTTTTTTATTTTTTAAACACCTTCGATTTGATTGTCCGTAAACTACGGTTTCACCGAATTATTACCGATCAAAAACCCGCGTCGCCGCGTAACTGGTCACATTCGCGGCGACCGGCTGACGGCGTGTAATAACTTGCGCGCTGACGCGACGCACATGACCCTCGCGAGTCGTTTCACTCGAGCGGCACGCGCAATTGGCACACGCGACTGGCTCGCGTGGAAAACCGAAACGCGAAAACTGCGAGACGGCCGCTGACAGGCGGCTGCTATAGACGGCGCCGTGCGAGCGAGCGAGCGGCGCGTTTCGCTCGTTTCGAGACTCGACGGCGGACTGTGCCGGACTGACGAAACGAGCCTGTCTGCGCGCCCGCGTGCTCCGCCAATGGACGCCGAGCATCTCCGCAGCCACGCCAGCGACGCTCCCAGAGACAACAATAGCACGCGCGCGCGCCACCAAAAGATAACGCGCCGATTCGAACCCGCGCAATTATTTCGGCTCCGCGAAAGTTTCGCGCCTAGGCCGATAAGCATTTTTCGCTGGTCGAACGGGCAATCAGAACGCTCGTTTCGCCGTTTATTAGAGAAGATAAGTAATTTGTAACGAATTGATATCCGAATTGTTTCGATAATTTGTTAAATTAAATTGTTTATAACAAATTGCAACGCACAGTTCGCAACGAATTATTTACATTAAAACAGTTTACAACAAATATTTACAACAGATTCTTTAAGACATAGTTCGCAACTAAGTTTTCGTAACTAATAAGTGCTTATAACAATTTTCTTACATCAAATTGTTTATAACAAGTAGTTTACAACAGTTTTTATAATTAATAATAGCGTATAACAAATTGTTTACAATGCATTGTTACAATAAATTGTGTATAACAAATTGTTCACAATAATCTTTTATAACAAATTGTTACCTTAAATTGTTTATAATAAATTATGGGTAATAAATTGTTGTAACGAAAACGTTTATAATGAATTGTTTCAATAAATTGTTACATTGAAATAATTATAACAAATTGTTTACAACAAACAGTTCACAACGAATTGTTCACATCAATTTGTTTATAATAAATAGTTAAAAATTGTTTATAATTAATAATTGCTTTTAAGGACTGTTTTATAATTAATTATTATAGCAAATTGTTTATAATAAATTGTTGTCCTGTTTGCACGGGAGAAAGTGATTTACAAAGTATGCACTGAAAAAAGATGCCTTTAAATTAGTGTTTTTCGATTAGATTGATATGTATCGATGTTACTATGTGGATCATTGTATAGAGCACTCAGAACAATTAAATTAACATTTAAATTAGCGAAATATTCAGTCGAATCAAGCAAATGTGTAGTTTTGTAGCTGAAATTTTGATTTATTCAAATATTTTGATAATGTCATGATAACCACACATTTTTGTGGATTCGAACATGTTTCTAAGTGTAGTAGTTCACTCGTTATAATTATTTCTTAATATAAATGTGTAAAAAAAAAGTGTAAAGACTATGAATACAGTAAATAAAACAAAACAAATGAAAATGTAATGTTTATTGTTACATTCCGTATTTTTTATGCACATTTTATCACATACCATATAAACATTATTTTATAAATAGTACATTTCAATAAAATATCAGATAACTAGTACATTTAAATGAAGTTATTTTATGACAACTTTTTATCTTCTCATTGAATAATTCGTTGTCATTTTACTGATAGTCATAGGTGACATACTATCAAATGTCACATTAACTAATTTACTCATTTACGAATTCAATTAAATGTATGTAAACAACGCACACTCTACCTCGTAAGTATTGTCTGATAAATGAAGTTTCAAGGAAAACCATACTAATGCATATTTACTAAATATTCTGCTTAATTCTCTTTCCCAATAAAGCCTGGTAAATCATAACAATTTCGTATAACCGTACAACGAATTTTTAATTCAAGTTTCACAGCCTACGCTTATTTCCTAGACAAAGACAATAATTCGAATATTTGTCATGAAATACGTTTTACAAAACTTGGAAAGAAAATCGAAGGTTTACATAACGCAACTTTCGTTTAACATTTTTTCTTTCTCCTAAAAAATGTTCCATTGAATTTTCGCTGGATATCGAGTTTATTTTTCCAGTTTCTAATCTTTCCCAAGGAGACAATGAGCGATAAAAATGAGCCCATCTTATTTTCAGATAATTTGCGGGATTCCGTCTTGTTATCTATCCAGTCGATTTGTTGGGGAAAGGCAGATGCATTCGATAAAAGTTTATTTCATCATCAATTGTGATAGATATCAGCATCGGTGAGAGTCGTATGTTAGTCGCATTTATGTGTCTGTATTGCCGAGGTATTTCTGCGACGAAATGTCAACAACGATGGGTGAATGGCTCTCAGTATAGTTTCGTCGAGGAAATTTAGGTGATGGGTGTTTGATTGATTGATTAATTAATTGAGTCAATTGAATGAGCCGAGAGCCGATTATATAAACGCAACGAGATTGACCTCGAGAAGCACACTGTTATCCGGCCTTTTAGGGAATTGATTTAATTAAATAAATAATTTCGTGTTTATGCTTTTCAAATTAACGATCCTTTATTATTCACGAAGTTGTGACATGAACAAACATGGCTACAAAGTCGGACGTTTGATCACTTTTACGATGCTTAAAAATGGGGTACGTACACCGAGGCTATAACCCTAGCTCATTTAAATTTTAATTGTTTTGGTTAGTGCAGGGTGAACTGTGCGACCAGGGTTGGAAAACGAAATGGAAAGAAATAACCTGTGCCAACAAAATTTACTCTATAAATATCAAAACGGAAATTCTTTAGATTTAATAGTTTCATTGTGTAACGAAACTGTTTATCGTGGAATATGACAGTTACGTTTTGGAAAGAAACTAAATGACACGTTTCAATTTTATTATGATATGTAACGAAACGAAAAGAGGATATCAAACTCTATTCTATTAGTTACATTACGAATTGTCAAGTTCGAATCTTTTTTTAAACATTTAGTTATAATTCCTTGGCAACAGCGAAATTAGAATTGCGAAAAAGACGAAAAACCAAACGTAATTTATTTCTTGAAGTTATTACATTTAGTTAGCAATCCCTTTCCCAGGTGGATTTATTTCATGGCAAATCTTTCAGCATACCGAATAAACAATAATCTAAGTTTTTATTTACTCGAAATAAAAGAAAGTGCTTATAAGAAATTGTTATAAACCTATTATAAATAATTGTTATGCCAAATTGTTTATAAATAAATTGTTTATAACAAATTGTATGCCATATATTGTTATTAAACAGTAATTTACATCACATTATTTATAACAAATTGGTTATAACAAATTGTAAACAACGCTAATTTATTGTAACCACGTTTTATACCATGTTGTGTATCAGTGAATTTTCACTGACAAAAAAATGTATTCGATCAACAAAGGAAATTTGCCAATTGAAATGAACAACACTTCTTTGAAAACTAATCGAAATTTATTGAAATTTAATTATTTGCAGTTGTATGGCACTCATCGCCTATTAACTTTATCATCAGACGATATTGCAGAAATTCAATAAAAATAAATCAAACTGATATTGCATGAACAACAAATTTCATTCCGATAATTTAATTATGTAAAGCCGAATGGAGTCAGGTGTAGTACAACATTGACGAGAAGCTAAAGCAAAAATATCAGTTTTAGTGGCACTAGTGGCAAAAACGTTTCCGGTTCCGCGAGTGAATTGCAACATAAATCGATTAAAATAGACTCGCCTGGCGCTGTACAAGACATGTAGATATGAGGATGAATGTAATTACACAAATATACAAATCATTTAGGTAATCGTCGATCAGCAGATGCGGCTTCTGCACTTGTTCAGTCCCGTAATATTCCCAGCAAGGCGTTTGACATTAATTTTATTCATAGTATAGAAACTTTCAAGTGTTAATCAGAGAGGCGAATTGTTCCTGCTTCTTACGTAACTGATAATACAGTATGTGCTCTCTTAACCGATATGATGCATGTCGTTAAAGTTACGCAATTATAAAATTAATAACGAAAGCTGGACATTGAAAACTGGTCACGTTCACACATAATTTTGTAATGCTTATAAGAAGTAAAATAAGTTTTCTCAGTATAAATGTAGTAAAAACTTAGTAAATACTACATGTTTGGTAAAATTATAATTCATTTAAAATAAACATTTAGGGCATTATTTTATATTGCACGCTTTTGCACTGACTATTTTGCGTTTGGAATGTAAAATAAACTTCAACACTACATTCCTTTGCGTTAAATTTAATTAACTTTCGAATTTATTTTGTTGTAATTGCAGACAGTGTTAATATATATTTCAATGATAATATATAATAGAAATGGCACGCAATCGTCAGTTCAATCTCATTACAATTTTATTTTTAGTCCAAGAACAGGTCTGCGTAGTGAAAGATCGCAATCACGGTTTCTATCATTAGTAATACCACAAAACCAATAAAGGTAACATGATAATAGGAATCTTTACAAGACGGAAATCGATACACAGGAGTTTTGAATTTTGTAATACAGAATGACCAAGCACGTTTCAAAAATGGGTACCGAACGGATTATTGATTTCGGCAAATGCACGCAGTTTTCCCTTTTTTACGAGCGCAGTCATCAGCATAAATCAGTCAGAGAGTCGCAATTTTTTTCAAACTATCGATTGACATTCCCTAGAGCGACACGTTTTTATTTTGCGGAAAAAGTGTGAACACATTATTTATGCAGTAATTTCTGTTTTAAGACATTTTTAATTTTAGATTTCAAGTTGTTAAAATAGTCATACCTAATTTCATCCCAACAAAATATTAGTGCCAAAATATTAGTGTACAAAATAAATGTTGCCATGTACATAAAAGATACAACTGGAGATTTAACAGACTTTCATGTTTACAATTATTTTAATACGCATGTGAGCGATGGGTATTAAAATAACATACTTGATTTTAGTGTTAAGCTGTTAAAAATTTCATAAGTCCAATTATGGTACATGCACAGTTATATCGAATTAAAGTACAAGTACCTTAGAACTAATGTATTTTTAATGCATTGATGAGATACAGTTTCAGTTTGTTGTATGGTAATTTTAAGGTAATTTTAATTGACGTGCTTGAAATGAACTTCTAGTACTTGCATTAAAAGTGCATTAATTTTACGAACGTTTTTAACAGTGTTGTACAAAACTGAGTAGCGGCATAATAGTTAAAAAATGCACAAAATGCATTTTTCTACTCCTCAGTCAGCCATTATCATATAAGTAAGTAATTTATTGTCAAATAAGTAATTTATTGTTTACGGCAAAAGTAAGCAATTTATTGTTTACGATTCTATATGATTGTGAAAATTGATGCAAATACAAACGTTGAAGTATACACGAGTTTAACATAACTGTCGGAAACGTTAACCAAGCGAATTGCACTTGGGTCACGGAAAATTATTAAGCATTAATCGATTGATTAAATTTAATTTCATTTAACGCTATCGCGGATATTCATACTTTTACGTTTACACGTTAATGGGGTATTCATGTATTCGTAAAGCATATCGTCGTACGATTGCAAATATATGTATGTGATGTCATTCCCGACTTTCGATGATCATAAAAAACCTATTCTATGTTTAAAAAAAGCGTCATGGAAAGTGACTGAGAATTTAACACTACTAATTATCCCAATGAACGCCATTAAAAACAAAATGCCCAGCGCGCTGTGCCCGGAGAGAAATAACTATGAATTTTTAGTAAAATGGATAACTAATTTGGTACTATACTTACAATTCGTTGAAAACTAATAGTTGTTTATTACATTGTACGCAACAGTTTATTAAAAAATAACGAACCGGTCACTAAAACTTACTAAACTGCTGCGTGTAGGGCTGCGCACTCTGTAATTTTCATATCATATTCAGTTCATTAAAATCTGTTATTCTCTGTTATTAAATTTTAATATTTTTTTCTCTCCGCGATGGTGAAAAAAAGTTGCCAAAAATATTGTTTACGATCTTTTGCGTACATGTTTGAAATATGTTCTTTAGAATTGTTTGATGTTTCTAATGATGAATGTAAACGCAGACAAAAACTTAAGTTTTTCGGATTAAATGTTCGACATGTTTTTAGATTCAAATCAATGTATATATATCTCTTTAAACCATAAAAAACAATATAACCATAAGAACTTTTTCTCAATTTTGTTTTATTTATTTACATATATTCCATAAATGGGAGCTTACACTGTTAAAAATTGTATACAGATTCTGGCTCCGACATTCGGATTGTTTTGAAAGTGTATATGTGAATAATTCGATTTTTCAAGAATATCTAACAGTAATTTCGAAAATTCATCCGAATTATCGGATTTTTTGCCGTCACTGAAAAAAGTTCTGTTATATCGGACCAGACTTGTGAAATTACATTTTTTTGCAGACTCAAAAGTATATCGTCATATTGATATATTGTTAAAAATGAAAATTGTTAATATGTTAATAATTAGAGTAATCCACAAAATATATGAATATGGACGAAAAAACAAGTCATAGAAAAAAGTTTAAAATATAAACGGAGAAACTCATTCACCATTCGTTTTCATATTCACTTTTAATCTTAATGCTGCTCGACGAGCAATATTAATTCTATGCTCGTATCGAGATTAAGCTGTTCGAATGAGACATCCAATAGAGATAAAACTTCAGACGGTAATGTGTTTGTTTGGGGTTGAACTAAATAAAGTAATCAAATAAAGATATCATTTTATCAATAAATGGATCTACCTTAGGGTTGCAAGAAAATCAAATTTTGTGCAAACAAATCAAATAAATTGATTTACTTCATTTAAACCAAATTTTTTTATTTCAATCAAATTTTTTATATCGTTTATACTTGAAATATTGTAGTACAGATTACATTTGTTATCCTTCTTGTGAATATTAAATAATGTAAAAGTCAGAAATAAACTACACGGAAAAAGTGAAAGCAAAGGCTGAGTCGAAAATGCAATATTTTCAAATGCTCCATTTATTCTATTTTCAATCCGTTATCTTGAATCGCAGGATTCGAATATCTGCACTTAGACTCTAAATTAGAAAAAATCTCTAAAGAACACATTTTTGACATGTTGTACATACAAAATCATTTTTTGGCCATTTTTTGTGTGGAACCACTGTGCGGCGTATTCCACAATTTAACAAATTCATCGCTTCAAGCACTAAATATCCACCTTCTCAGAAACCATTCATTAATCAGAAAATCGCGCGTTAATTGTTTCTCCCATTTACGATCTCTTCCCATATTAATCGAACAACTCGGCTCGCCATTATTTCCTTCCGCCAACTGAACAATGTCGTAGTAATAAAACCCTGCTATTACCACGAACCAATTTGCACTCAAATAAATCGAATCAAGAACAAATCCGTTTAAATTACTCTTACACTTACAGAAATCGTAACCATTCCGATTGTCTTTGAAAAATAAAGACAAATAGCACTTCTTATCTAAATAAGGATATGTCTAGATATAACGTACATATGTTAATGAAATAATAGATTTATTCAGTTAATTTAAATTAGTAAATTAAGTTCATTGCTTAAATGTTTAAATAACATTGTATAAATAACAGCTAGTAGAACAATCGTTGTTACAGCGATCTTGCTTCGTGAAATCAGCTGTCTGACTATTGTAACAATTTCGGGACACTTTTCTCAGTTAATGTGATGTCACAACGCGAGGAGGAAATTCAAATCAGCGGTTTGGCGCGAAAAGTGACGTTTCGTTAATTGCGAAAAAATTAGTGATATACTGTTGATTTGCTGACCAGAGCGAGATTCTGTGTAAAAATCCGAATGTTTTGAACTATCTGACGATTATTTTCGACAGATAGTTCAACAAATGTTCAAGAATAGTGATTTCTAGTTTTGAGGTGACACGTAATCTCGAATGTAAACACCGAAAAACGAGAACTCACTATTCTTGAACATTTGCCGTTGAAAATAGTCGACAGTTATTTCAAAACACGCGAATTTTTACGCAGAATCTCGCTGTGGTCAGCAAGTCAATATTTGATCACTATTTTTTTCTTAATTAATGAAACATCACTTTTCGCACCATACTGCCGATTTGAACTTGCTCTTCGCGTTCGACATGACCTTAAAAATATATACGCCTGGTCCGTACCGATTGCAGCGCCACGAAAAAGGCCCGCCGTGGCAAAAATTATAAGTTGTTGACTGAGAAATGAGATGAAAAATCAAGAATATCGAAATATGACTGCGTAAAAAGTAAACAACAATTCAGAATCTGCTCTTCTAAGATACTTTCATTTCAGTAAACAAACTATTGCAGTTGTTTTAACCAAAAATAAACATTCCATCAGTCAATTAGATGGCATGACCGAGCATTTCAAAGCAACAGACCAGGCGTATATTACCAATCTTTACTCTCTGCGCCCTCCCCCCCCCCCAAATAGCTTTCAATTAATTTGTTTGCATTTCTTCTCAAGCCATAGAATTCAAGTGTTTTCAAGAGTAACGTCTGATTCACTGTGTCGAATGCTTTAGCGAGGTCTAAAAATGTGTGCTTGTATTTATTTTTTGAAAAATCGCCTAGTTAAATCACGATAAATCATTAATTAATTAAAATTATTTATTGGATATAATAAAGTATTAAAATTAAACAAACTAATTAAAATAATTTGTTATAATAGTTACGTATTTGATCTTCGATATTCAAACCTTGAAATGTTATGTTACTGTAAACAAAATCAGCGACCACGAGCGGTCCGCGTGATTCAGGCGCTTCGCAAAATAAAATGGACCTCTTCTGCCCTCTTTGTAAAGAAAAAGTGTTTTATTAACGACAGAAATCGGTAGAAAGTTTGTCAGCTTTCCGCACAATGTTACGCGCATGTGCATATCGAACATCAGAACGATCGTTCTGATGGATAATCAATTCTCTGATTTCTCAATCCTATGTAGGTTCCTACGTAGGTTCCTATGTAGATTCCTACGCAGGAAATGACAAAAAAAATTGGATAAATAATTGTTTTGTAAAACATCATAAACTAACCCGTAAACATTAAACATAAATGTTATTAATATCAAGCAGTCTAATGTGAAATGTTCTATATGAATGCATCATTTTATATTAGTTACATTCGAAAGCCCCTTATGTACTACCAGCCAACAGAAAATATCACTTGCGAGGAAGATATTGATATATCATAGTAGAGCAACACTGTTAAAAATTTCCGGAGTTCGACGTTGTGGTGTAAGGAGTAACTGGTTTCGGAGTGAAGTATCACTCAATAACAGTGTAATTTTACTCCGCTACAGGAGTGAACATAAATGGAAGAATAAAGTATTAATTGCACTAACAAATTACATGTTTAAAGACTAAAAACGAGTGTGTTTTGTTTCTATCGATATTAAAATAAGCTTGATCTAACCTACAAAATTCACACCGCGAATGTTACTCCGTTTCGGATTGGATCTGCTCGAACTCCGTATGTAGTAAAAATTTCACTCCGGTCACACCCTAGTTACTCCGGATTTTTAACAGTGAAGCCGCGCATACCTTTCTTGCAAATGACATTTTCTGTTAGCTGATAGTATATAAGGGGCTTTTAAATGTAACTACACTTGACTCCCTCACAGCTTACCGATACAAAACCACGCGCGCCCGCATATCTTACGACTTCTCCTCAACGCTTGCTCTCCCCTCCACTTCACCCACGCGTCTCTGTTTATGTATATGCCGAGAAAAACATTAGCGTACTTTTTGTGTGTGCGTCGCAAAAGCACTGTTTTTTGTGTGTGTCATAAAATAGAGACAAAAAAAGTAAGAGGAATAAAATTGATACAAATAATTATAAAATAAACAATACATTTTCGTATAATAAACAAAAAACCCTTTGGACATAAAATAACCTCTAACATCAATAAATAAAAAACAAGTAATTAATATCGAATAGAATCTTTTTTTCTATTTCACGAACATTGAAATATATATAAGATTTCTTTAAATGAGAAAATTGCATACACGAAAAAAAATTTTGCTTTGTAAAAAAATCGTATACATTTGTGTTTTTTTAACAAAAATTAGATTCAATTGCTTTTTAATTAAGTTGATACTCGTTTATGCATAATTTATGTATTAATTATTTATTTGTATTGTTAATTTATTAATTGTAGGCTTACAAATGAACTTTTGCCTTTTGTTACATTTATTTTCGTATTACAGTTTCTATTCTATGTAAAATTAAAAAATATAGTTAAAATGTTTCATTAGTTCATAAGGAATGCAAAGCACATGAAAAACTTTACAACATATTGAAGTTTTTTATAAAATCTGTTCAGATTTGTAACTGAACTGTTCTAACAGTTCTAAAATTCAACAGAGTGCTAAAATTCAGAGCTGAAAAATTGTCAAATGCATGATATCTGTATTTATTTTATTATGCATTTCATGTGCTTTACAGTCCTTATGAACAAATAAAACATTTAAATACAGAAACTGAAATAATGAAAAAGAAAAATGAAATAATGAAAATAATGATGTGATTACTGACGTTAAAATATTTACATACAGATTTTTAAGAATAATTGACAAATTGAAATTGTGTCCGCTATTTTGAAACCGCGATGTCAAATAAAAATTGAATCTCAGATTTGTCTCGGTACGACCTTACATACCAAATTTTGTAGAAAATAATAATATTTTAGTTTTTTGGTCCGCCATTTTTAATTTTGAGAATCTAATAATAGATTCATGCTCAGCGACAGGAAAAAGTCCCTTAAATGTGGTTTTAGTTTCGAAAATTCTGCACGAAACAAACTAACGTCGATGCATGAAAAGTAGAAGGAGTGGGGGAAAGTAGTTTCTCTGTAAGTAGAAGAAGAAGACTTACAGAGACTTACAGAGAAACTTACTTAGAAAGTAGTTTCTAAGTAACTAATTTTTTAACAAATTTTTTAAAATATCTCAAATTTCTCAAATTATTTAAATTTTACAAAATGCTCACATCAGTGAATATTCTCATAATTTTTTTAATTACTCTCAATTACCAAAAATTTTATAATTTATCAAATTTTTCAACTTTCTCAAAGATATCAAATTCTAAAATTGTTCTAATTTCTCAAAATTTTTTATTCTCGAAATATTTCAAATGTCTCATATAGCTTAAATGTCTCCCATTATTCAAATATTACAAATTGCTCGCATTACTAAAAAATGACAAGAATTTTGACAGTACTCTTATTTCCCAAAACCCATAAATTTCAAATTAATTAAATATCTCTCAACATTTGGAAATTGCTAAAAAATTGTTTAATTTCTCAAAATTTCCAACATTTTCAAATTCTCAAAAATTTTCAAAATAAGTAATATCTCAAATTTTTAATCATTGAAATTTTACAAGATGTTCGCATTAGTGAATAATATCACAAATTTATATAATTTATATAATAATATCACAAATGAATAATTCTCAATTATTTCTAATTCTGAATAGTTTTTAATTTCTCTAACTATTTTAATTCTCAAAGTATTACATATGTCTCAAAAATTACAATTTTTCAACTTTATCATATTATCAGAATGTCAAAATTTTAATATCTCACATTTCTTAAATAATTTAAATTTTACAAAATGCTCGCATTAGTGAATATTTGCAAACATTTTAAATTATTTTCATTTTCCAAAATTTTCATAATTTCTCAAAATTTTCAACGTTTTCAATTTCTCAAAATTTTTTTATTTCTAAGAATTTTCAAATATGTGATATCTCAAATTTTTAATCATTTAAATTTTACAAACTGCTCGCAATAGTGAATATTCTCAAACATTTTGAAATTATTCTCATTTTCCAAATTTTTCATAATGTATCAAATTTTTAAAATTTCTCAAATATTTTATATTCTGAAACATTTTTTATCTCCAATTATTTACAACATGCTCACATTACTGAAAATTCTCAAAAATTTTGCAATTACTCGTTTCCCAATATTTTTAAATTTTTCAAATTTCTCAAATATTTCTGCTTCTGAAAAATTTTGTATTTCTCAAAATATATTAATCCACGACAATTTTTTAATGTCCTATGTTGCTGAAATTTCTCACATTATTCAAATTTTACAAATTCTCAAAAACTTTTTTAATTTCTAAAAATTTTCAAAATATTTCATATTTCAAATTATTTTAATTTTTATAGAATGCTCGCGTTAGTGAATATTCTCATCATTTTTTCATTACTCTCCCCTAGTAAAAATGAAACATATATGGCCCATATATGAAATGACAAAATCGTATATGGCGATATACGGAATGGTTGGAAACATATACGGCCATATACGGCCATATATAAAACATATATGTCCATATACGGACCATATATGTTTTGTCACTTATTTCCATATATGTCTTGTATTTGCATATAAGGTTTCAGTAGTTCCATATATGATAAGTTTTAAGTTTTCAGAAAACTAAAATGTAGGATTTCTGAAAATTAAAAATATCATATATGGAAATACTGACACCATATATGAGGATATATGACATATATGGAATAAGCGACAAAACATATATGTTCAGTTCAGTTCAGTTCAGTTTATTTGCTCAAAAAGGTAGCCTTTGTAGCAAAGGAGTATACATCGAATATTATAAATATCTCAAATACAGCAAGAAACGACTTATAAATAAAGCTACTACATACCATCGGGCTATTCATTAACAATAAATGAGCGAAGTTTCATACAAGCATACATATAATTATACAGTTTTTTAATTGCGTCAATATCTGTCATACAAAATAAAAGGGTTATTTGTTCAGTTAATGGCCTTTCCGACAATACCGACGTCAAGTAGAAATTTCTCATCGCAGTATATAAAGGGCATTTAAATATTATATGTTCTACGGTTTCAAGAACATTCAAATTACACATAGTACATATCACGTTTTGGTTTATTTTATACAAATTCTTTCTAAATCGAAATTGCGTACCATGTGTGGAGGATAAACGTAATTGGGCCAGAAATTTCATTAAATAGAAGTGTTTACGTAGAGACAAATACCATATAGCTGGGTCGGTATGAACTCTCGGAATTTAACATTTGAGGCAATTATTTTGCTGGTAATCAATAAGGTCTCTGATTCTCAGATAAAGGTGATAACGCTTTAAAGCAGTTTCTCGATTTAACAACCAAGAATCGCTACTGAGGTTATGCCACATAAATGTCATTCCAATATCTTCTAGTATATTGTTCAGTTGACTGACCCAGCTATATTTAACATCAACCCCCGTGTTAAGAAACAAAACTATCTGTCTCTCGAAACAAATTCTGGTCAATCTATCACAGTCCATATCAAGGATATTTATAATCCAGTTCCATGCCATTTGAAAAATTTTGAATTTAAGTTTTACAAGGCCCAGTTCCAGACGCAGCGCGGCATTGGCAGTGCTAAATGGTAACGACAATAATTTTTTAAAAAACAAAGTCTGAATTACTTCAAGGTTATCGAGATAACGCAAACCCCAAATATGCGCGGCGTATAATAATACCGATGTAATCATGCTATCGAAAAGCTTCTGCATACACTGCCACGAATCAGATTTACTTCGGAACAATGTTGACAAAACAGAGCCTGTGGCAAGACGAGCTCTACGGATTGTTCTGTTGAAAGATGACCGAGAGAAGAGCAAGAAAGTCTCACTCCAAGATAATCGTATGATCTAACAATTTCGAGCTCGTGGTCAGCGATACAAAATTTCTCCCCTGTTTGCCTACCACCATTCCGAAAATGTACAATCTTCGTTTTTCGTATATTCACCTTCAACTTATTTTGTTCACAATATTTCGCAATAGCAGTAAGTAGCTTTTTCATATGCGCTGGCGTACGTGCCAAAGCGACGGCGTCATCGGCATATAGGAGAAGTAGTAAATCGTTTCTGCCATCAATATTTATTCCCTCCAGACCTTCGTTCCTCAAAAATTGTTCAAAATCCAATATATATAAAATGAACAAGAGTGGACTCAAGGTTTCGCCCTGAAGCACGCCTTGAGTTACTCTAACCGGTTGCGAAAACTCATTATTGACTTTAACTGAGAAAGAAGCAGAATCGTAGATGGATTTAATTATGCGAATAAATTTGGGGCTAACTCCAAGAGCATACAGCTTTTGCCAGAGCAACGTATGAGAGATGGAGTCAAAAGCTCTCTCAAAGTCGATAAATACTGCAAAAACGCTCGACTTGCTGTTTCTCAGTTGAAAGTGAATACATGACTGAAGGATAAAAACGCTATCTATACAGCTTCTCTTCGGACGAAAGCCGTTCTGTGACTCCTTCAGCAGATCTCTCATATTTACCCATTCCTCAAGACGCGAACATAGGATTTGTGTAAATAGCTTGGAGATGTTATTACATAAAGCTATTCCTCTATAATTGAACGGATTATTCTTGTCGCCTTTTTTATGAAGTAAAGTTAAAAAAGATTTAGACCAAGAGGTCGGAATTTTCTCGGATAAAAGGATGCATTGAATAGCAAAGAAATAAATTCAATGCCTGACTCAGGTAAATTTTTAAGAAAATCCGTAGGTATTTCGTCAGTTCCCGGTGCTTTCCCTGGTTTCATCTTTTTTAACGTAGAACTAATTTCGCAGATCGATATTTGTCTGTCGAGGTGATTATCATAGACGCCGAAGAAAGTTGTGTCGTTGTTTATAGCTGGAGGGTAAATGTTTCTATAAAAATCTTCCCACACAGCAATTGGAATAAGATTGTTGTTGTAGGTTTTTCTGTTAAATGATTTTATAGTTCGCCAAAAATCTTTAGAATTTTTTATATTAGCACATTTATCTTTAATTGACAAGTCAAAATTGTTCTTCTTGGACATCAATAAATTAGAATAAAATTTTTTCGCACTCAAATACTCCAATTTGACAGATTGCTCAAAGTTACTATGCCTAAATTTTTTAAGTGCGTGGCTCATTTCCTTTCTTGCTTTGGAACATTCAGAGTCAAACCAAGGGCTCTTGAAGTGCACCGAATTTTCTCCGCACCGAATTTAACTGTTCTAGTCATACTTGTTTCAATTGCCGTATCTTTTATCAAATTTATCAGAAAATCATTCCGTTCCTCGGTACTGTACAATGTTGTTTGGTGCACAGGGTTGTCATTAATTCTGTTGTCCAGTAGTGACTTATATATATCGACTTGTTCCGAGGACCAAGCGAGTTTCAAAGTCTCCACCGGGACACCAAAACCAGACTGCACAGCGTGTGTTCGGGGAAACAAGATTTTAGTGGTTATTGGGAAGTGGTCAGAGAGGGACGGGATACAATTAACATAAAAATTCTCTAATAAGTCTAATCCAGGTAAATTGACCCAGGCTAAATCGATTGTACTGCTGCCTTGTTGATTGCAAAAAGTAAACAATCCCTCTCTGTCACCGGGGGTGCGCCCGTTTAGCAGAACAAATTCATTTTCCAACATAAATTCATTAACTGAAATACCACGGGCATTAATGATCTCATCTTTGGATTGTCTACGCGGGTAAAGAGGTGTGTTTTCAACGATAGTTTCCTCAATGTCAGTCAGATTACCTAAACGAGCGTTGAAATCCCCCATGATCAATAACATTTTGTCCGGAAAACTACTTCTGATGTCATCGATAGTATGTTGTAACATTTCCAGGGCTTGCTTGATCTCATAACTTGGTCTCAGGTACACCACACCGAACACAAAGTCACAATCATTCAAAATAACACGAACAAATATCCAC
Source organism: Ceratoteleas bidentatus (assembly GCA_022817645.1). Classification (NCBI taxonomy): domain Eukaryota; kingdom Metazoa; phylum Arthropoda; class Insecta; order Hymenoptera; family Scelionidae; genus Ceratoteleas; species Ceratoteleas bidentatus. The sequence continues at coordinate 2,174 of JABFPB010001227.1, read as the reverse complement.
ATAAAACTGATTTCAATCACTGTGACTCCGATATACGGTCTGTATAGTAGAGCGAGACCGCCGCTGGCTCTGCCGGTGCTTTTTTCTCGGATGGCTTTGGAGGAGATGTAGTTCCAATTATTCCACGGTGGCAGCAGGGAGATGGAGTTTGATTCTGACCAAGTTTCACAGATTCCGATGATAGCCGATGCCGGAGGGAATTTTGTTGTGTAGAGGTTACTCAAGCCGCGGACATTCCAAACGGAAATATCAAGAGTGCTGTCAGCTAACGGTTTCTCTAGGTTCCTCTCGGATTGCTGACGGGGCTCGGACCACTTCACAGTTGCCTGGTCGCCTCTCGAACTACCACCGCCGCGGATCTGCTGCGTGGGTGATGCCACTAAATCGGAACCGTGTATACCTTGTGAATTGCCTTTCAGTCGGATTGCACCCTCGACTGGTCGGCCTCGGCGGTTGGGTCCTGGGATTTCAATAAAAAATCGCTAATTGGCTGGGACAATGAATCAACGGCACTTTTGTCAGTTTTCTTATGGTATTTGCGAGGAACGAAGTTCATCTGATGAGGCTCCTTTAATTTGCGCTTTGAAGTTTTCGAACCCAAAGACGGGAAGGCGGGCGAGCCACGTAGCAATAGCCAGTCCCGTGACGACGACGATGAGGGGGGAGTCGCAGTGTCAGCGCCATCGGTGCGACTGGACGATGGGGTGACAGGAACGGGAGTCCACGCTGGAACAGTGGACACTGCCGCCGCCGACTGCCCAGATGACGGAAAGCTCGCGGCTAGGGCCTGCGATGTGGCAGCTTCGAGATGGACAGCGGGGGCCTCGTCGATCGGCCGCTTCGGAGGTGCATGGAATGCACGTGCGATGGCAAGGTCGATGTCGACACTCTCCGTCGGCACGCCGTTCACCAATAAGACCCCTCTCCTCAAGCGCGCAGAAATACCTGCTGCTTTGAGTCGTTTATAGGCCGCTAAGCGCTCGCTTCCTCGAACGTTCCTCTGGCGACAGGTCATTCTCGATGTAGATTCTCATTTTCCTGAGTTCGTCAGCTTTTGCAAAAGCTTTGCCCACCCAGGATTGAACGGCGAATTTGACGAGGATAGGGCGGCTTCCCGCAACCTTGCCCAGTCGCCATACGTCGTCCAGGGCTGAAAGACTCAGGTCCATACCGACACTCGAGAAGATGGCCCGCACCGAGTTCGTGATATCAGCATTCGTTTCGGCATTGTCCGGGACATTAAACAAAACTACATTTCTCTCTCTTCTCATTTTTTCAACTTGCTGCTGAAGCAATAGGACTTTCTGGTCTAGCTCGGAAATCTTAGCGGCATTTGCGGCGGATGAACCGATGACTTCGCGGATCTCCGCTTTCACCTCGTCGTGTGACACCTCGAGGTTACGGAGTAAAGTTATCGCGTCGAGGTTTTCTAAATCGGACATCGTCAAAAGTTTCCAGCACGGCACGTAAAAGAAAGTATACGTCGTGTATAAACACACCGCGCGAGCCTTATCAGAGCGAAACAAAAACACGTCCGAACTCGACGACGGTTCAATGAATACTCCGAACTTTTGTTCTAACAATCAAATCTACTTCAAACTTTGTAAACTAATGTAACAAATCCCATTATGAATATTACATAATGAATTGTTCATGTGGAATTTGTTTAAACAAATTCCAGTCTGACATGTTTCATATAGCAGTCGAGTACTGATTTGAGACATTTTTCATGATAACTTTTATTCTAATAATCAAATCTACTTCATAATTTGTAAACTAATGTAACAAATAATTATAGTTTTACTGATTCAGCGCTAATGACCCCAAATACTTGTTTTAAGAAGTAACCCATTTTAATGAAAAACTAAAATATGTGTAAAATACCTTAGAAAGGTAAAAAACAGACGAGCCAAGCCTTCTTTAATCCGCTGATTTTTAAACTGAATTAGATTGAATTCCCAAAATGTCTTCAAATATGTTGGCGTATTCAAGTAGGATTCACAAAAAATATTAATGATCCCAAATACTTGTTTTAAGAAGTAACCCATTTTTATGAAAAACTAAAATATGTGTAAAATACCTTAGAAAGGTAAAAAACGGACGAGCCAAGCCTTCTTTAATCCGCTGATTTTTAAACTGAATTAGATTGAATTCCCAAAATGTCTGCGAATAAG
>JABFPB010001226.1:0-26893 GCA_022817645.1 Ceratoteleas bidentatus | reverse complement strand
CCCCAGTCATCACCAGTCGTAGGTGTAGTCATCATGTCAGAAGTAACCCAGTCATCACTTGTCGTAGGTGTAGTCATGCCAGATGTACCCTAATCATCACCAGTCGTAGGTATAGTCATCATGTCAGATGTACGCCAGTTATCAACAGTCGTAGGTGTAGTCATCATGTCAGATGTACCCCAGTCATCAACAGTCGTACGTTTAGTCATCATGTCAGTTGTACCCCAGTCATCACCGGTCGTAGATGTAGTCAACATGTCAGATGTACCCAAGTCATCACCGGTCGTAGATGTAGTCAACATGTCAGATGTACCCAAGTCATCACAAGTCGTAGGTGTAGTCATCATGTCAGATGTACCCCAATCATCACCAGCCGTTGGTGCAGTCATCATGTCAGATGTATCCCAGTCATCACCAGTTGTAGGTGTAGTCATCATGTCAGATGTACCCCAGTCATCACCAGTCGTAGGTGTAGTCATCATGTCAGAAGTACCCCAGTCATCACTTGTCGTAGGTGTAGTCATGCCAGATGTACCCTAATCATCACCAGTCGTAGGTGTAGTCATCATGTCAGATGTACAGTCGTAGGTGTAGTCATCATGTCAGATGTACCCCAGCCATCTACAGTCGTAGGTTTAGTCATCATGTCAGTTGTACCCCAGTCATCACTGGTCGTAGATGTAGTCAACATGTCAGATGTACCCAAGTCATCACAAGTCGTAGGTGTAGTCATCATGTCACATGTACCTCAGTCATCACCGGTCGTAGATGTAGTCAACATGTCAGATGTACCCAAGTCATCACAAGTCGTAGGTGTATTCATCATGCCATATGTACCCCAGCCATCATCCGTCCTAGGTGTAGTCATCATGTCAGATGTATCCCATTCATCACCAGTAGTAGGTGTAGTAATCATGTCAGATGTACCCCAGTCATCTCCGGTCGTAGGTGTAGTCATCATGTCAGATTTACATCAGTCATCACCATTCGTAAATGTAGTCTTCATGCTACATGTGTCCCAGTCATCACAAGTCGTAGGTGTAGTCATCATTCCAAATGTACCCCAGTCATCGCCCGTCGTAGGTGTCGTCATCATGTCAGATGAATCCCATTCATCATCAGTCGTAGGTGTAGTCATCATGTCAGATGTATCTCAGTCATCACCGGTCGTAGGTGTACTCACGATGTCAGATGTACAGAAGTCATCACCCGTCATAGATGTAGTCATCATACCAGTTGTACCCCCAGTCATCATGTCAGTTGTACCTCCAGTTATCACCAGTTGTATCCCCAGTCATCATGTCAGTAGTACAACTGGTGATGACTGAAGATACAACTGACATGATGACTGCGGGTACAACTGCTGATTACTGCAGATACAACTGACATGATGACTGGGGGTACAACTAGTGTTGTCTGGAAGTACAACTTACATGATGACTGGGGGTACAACTGGTGGTGGTTGAAGGTACAACTGACATGATGACTACCAATACGACTGGTGATGACTGGGGTACTTCTGACATGATGACTACACCTACGACTGGTAATGACTGGGTCACTTCTGACATGATGACTACACCTACGACTGGTGATGGCTGGGGTACATCTGTCATGATGACTACATGACTGGTGATGACTGGGGTATATTTGGCATGATGGCTACACCAACGACTGGTGACCCGTATCTCATGCATATATCTGATCCACTTAGGGGCTTATATCCGATCCATATATTGAGCCGAATGTAATCCAAATCTGAGCTTGTATGTGGACCCATATCTGATTCAGATTCGGACTCATATCTGGTCCACATATATGATCCATTTATGGACTTCTATCTCAAAAATATATTGACCCACACGCAATCCATATCTGAGCTATATTCACTGGCTTTTACGAAAACTAACCACCCTTGTAAAAGTGGAAATATATTGGGAATATATGGAAACTATAATGGGAATATATTGGAAACATACATTCCCATTATATTGCAAAAATTACAATACATTTCCAATATATTGCGAATATATTGGGAATGTACTGGAAATATATTGCGAATGTATTGGGAATATATTGGGAATATATTGGAAATACATTGGGAAAATCCCTGGTAAAAAGGAAAATATATAGACATTATACTGGCGCAATATATTCCCGATATATTCCAAATATATTCCGATACATTGCCACATACTGCACCAATATATTGGTGCAGTATATGGTAAATATGTTTACCAAAAACTTATATTGGAAAAACATCGGAAATATATAGGCGATATACTGCCAATATATGTTAAATGGCGATATATTACAAGTATATATGAAAATATATCTGCACGATATATTTTCAATATATTTTTATATATTTGTACTATATGTTTCTTTTTACTAGGGTCCGTAGTAAAAAGAAACATATAGTAAAAATATATTTCTAATATATGTCTAATATATTTGCAATATGTTGAAGATATATGGTGTCAATATATTTTTCTCGAAATCGGGATGATAGTTGACATTTGCCGGCGAAGATTGCCAGGAGCCAAAGGGCTCTTTGCCTCCCAGCTCTCAACTTTCGTCCCAGATTTCACGGTTACCATGGAGAAAATGAAAATATATTGACATTATATTGGCGCAATATATTCCCGATATATTCTGATATATTGCCATATACTGCACCAATATATTTTCAATATATTGAAAATATATTGACGAAATATATGGCAATATATTTTTATATATTTCCATATATTGGATATATATTAGAAATATATTTTTAATATATGTTTCTTTTTACTAGGGTATTGGTTGGGACGAGTGCAGTGCCATCTGTATACAAGTGGGGGAAGGGATAGACATTTTGGAGAAGATTAGGGTTAGCACTAATATTTAGTGGTTTAGAAAAGTTATCGTTTTAGAGAAGATGGTATAATATGTCCTCCCAAAATAGAGGTAGTAGTAAAATTTTTAGAATCTATTTGAGTAATATGTAACCCAAAAATAATGGCAAGTTTTGTCATTTTTGTTAGTTTGGTTAGTTTCATTAGTAATTTTAATAATATTTACGCTCGAAATAACGGAAGTAGAACTAATGTTTAAGTAAATTAGGATAGCCCAGATATAATAGAGAAGTAAGATTTCTGGAAAACATTGGGAAAAATTTATCCTAGAAATAATGGAAGTAGTGAAATTTTTTGAGGCAATATTTCGCCTAGAAATAATGATTAGAGGATTTGATTTCAGGTGGCGCTGCAGTCGTCTTGGTTACGTAACTGAGAAAGGGACATCGTAATGAAATCATGATAGTTAAAAATTCATTTTATCGGAGTTACAATTTACATCGCACTCTTTGAGTAATGGGTTTCTCATATTTTTTTAAATATTGATAGTAACCACACTTAAAAAAATCACTTGCAAAAGATTAACACTTATAAAATGTTTTTCTTAGCACTTAATGATGATACTTTTTAATATAAATAAAAATATTGATTGAAGATGAAAAAATGTATTATGAATCTTTTTTTTATGAACGAAATGAAACTTTTTTTATGAAAAGATATACAATATCTCTCAATAATTTTTAATTTTTTAATTTTTGTGTGTATAATTTTGCAATAAAAGACACCAACTATATTTACGATTATTCTAATAAATTCTGATACAGAACATAAAAAGCATTTTTCAAACTGAAATAAAGTAGAAATAGTAGAAATTCTACTTTTAGGTGAAAAATTGCCATGCAAAAATATTAGACAAATCTATTTTCAATAAACAAATCTCTTTTTGAAAAAAGAAGCTCCAACTATGAACGAATGATTTGAAAATTGAAAATCATTTCACGAATCAGAAAATGAAAAGTGTTTCCTCGCATGAGAATGTCTTATTTATACTTGACACACTTTCGAACAATCAAAATGTACAATAAAAATGTCACTAAATGAACTATGGCTGACCATGGAAATGAAATAGTTCTAATAAAGCACGTTTACGTGACTACGAAATACACCGATTTGATCTCGGACTGACTGTTTATCTGTTAATTAGAAAACCGCCCGATTATTAACGTCACAGTGAGCACAAAGTGTGCTTTGTCAGCAATGGACCAAATGACTCTGCATATTATACGAAATTAGCCTGCTTAGAATACAACAAATTTATAATTATTGCATCAAATGAAATTTCGGAAAATAAAGTTTATTCAATAAACATTGTTTTTCAAAAATAAATTTATCTCTTTAAGATACGACACATTTATTTGATGAAACGAAAAACTCAAATAAGCTTTAGTTTTTGCCATCCATTTTCCAGCGCGGCTTTTCATATAAAATGTAATATTTTCGCCTCGAATAAAATCTCGATTTAGTACATCAATGATACTTTAAAATAGATCTATCTTTTTACCAAATCCTTGAACAAAACTTTAAGCAAAAAAATGTTAAAAGAAATGTTTAATCAAATTTGTTGAATTTTTTTAAACATGTTTAAGTAAATTAATTAAAATGAATTTAAATTAATTCATTAATAAACAAATTTTAATAATTTTGTTGGTTTAATTTGTTGGTTTAAATATTTATTAAAACCAACATTTGTTTAAATCTTTATTAAAACAAATTTAAACAAATTTAATGCAATTACATATTATTTAATTATAATTTTTTAATTTTTCGATCTATTTTAATTTTCGATTCCCTACGATTCGTAAGATCGCTATCGAGTCACGAAATTCAATTAAGATCGCGCAAAAAATGCCAGCATAATAAACTGCATCAACCATTTCGTGCATCGTGATAATGAAACGTCGTTACGCAAACGCAAGCTGCGAATAGCTGGGTCGATCGCCGGCTGATAAATTGCTGATCGTGGAAGAAGCCGCGTCTTATTGCCCCGCGAGCTCGGCATTCAGATGAGCCAAGTTCGCCGGCAGACGTCTGCCGAGTTTCGCGCGCGAGTTTGCGAAACGCAAACGACGGCATCCGTCTGGCGAATTGTTCGCAATGGGCTTGTCGTCGCGAGGCAAACTTCGCCCAACTTCGAAACGGAGGTTTATGGGATATGGTTTTTTTTCAGTCCTTACCTTTTTGCTTTTTTACCTTTTTCCTCTTTTTTTATACATCATGCATTTTCGATATTTGTTATAGTATTATATTTTAGTTTTTTTAGTCGTTGGATTGGTTTGGTATAAGTATTAAAAATGGTAGAGTTTTCGTTGATCTAATGTAGTCTTTCTTCAAATGTTACATTTGAAGAAAGACTACTATTTCAATATTATGAAAATTTCTCATAATATTGAAATTAATTCAATGGAAAGATTGGAAGAAAGAGATTTGTGGGAAAGCCATACCAGAAACCATGTTTTAGAGGCAATTCAGGCAATTTAGAACTTTTTAACTTGGAATAATAAATGGCAGAGTTTAATATCCATAGTTCAACATAACAATCTTAGAGAGTTGACATAAGTTATATTTATAGTAACATTAGATTAATGTAAAGTTTCAGGAGTGATGTTACTGCAAAATTACCTTGGTTGTAACATTATTTAAAAAAAATGTTAAATAATGTTAGTATTAACGTTAAAAAAGTTATTTAATAATTCTAACTTGTTAGTCTTCAAACAAACATTTACCATTTTGCTTTAACATCTTTCATCCTGTAAAGCTGTAGATAATTGCATATTTCTAAAAATATTCAACACACAACGTAATACAAAAGTTCGTAAATAATCAAAATGTAAAAATGGTAGAATTCAAAAATGAGTAAGGCGAAACAAAAAATCTTCGCTAGAAACATTAACGTGACATTTTGTTTAGTCAAACAAAAATGTGTAAAAACCAGCATTTTGTAAGACTAAACACAATTTTTTCTCAGAGCTACGAGAAGCAAATATTTGGTTTGGTATAATCAACATACTTTTCGAGCGTAAAAGAAGTTAAGAAATGCGATAATTTTAAAGTAGATTCCTCTCTAATGAATAGATACTTCGCCGCAGTATCGTCGTGAGGTGAAAAACGTGAACGAAACACACAATAAGCTATAAAATCGCCCAGTACTTTTGAACGCAGTCTGAGCTTATTTGAGGGGTAAATCGAAAAAATTCGAATTCCATTATTTGTCTCGGAATCGCCTAATTTCGCAATCCGGGTATGTTTTGAGCACAAAACAATTAAAAAACCATTCTTAACTGAATCAGAGAAAAAGTATTCTTTTTTTTTTTTTTTAAACAAAGGGTCTTTTAATTTAAACAAATTCGACAAAAAAATGTTGGTCTCCGAATCAATTAATTTGTCTTTTCTACCCCTTTCTATTCACAAGACATTAGGTTGATCGAATATAAACTCGTATAGAAAACTAAACATTTCTTACTTTTTTTGAAGGTCCAAAATACCCTAAAATAGGGTTATGTTCATTTGAAGGATAACCGAAAAAATTCGAAATCTATTTTTGGTCTCCAAATAGCCCAATTTCGCATTTCGGGTAGGTTTTTAGCAGAAAATAATTTTATACCGACGTTTTGTGCCATTTTATAACCTTTTATGCTGTACAATCGTTTTTCACTTTGCGACGACAGCGCCAAGAAAAATCGTCATTAGGTAGGTCTAAGCTTCTAAGCTAATCGCTTTCAAAAGTGACACTAGAAGTCCCTAGGTACATACAGAACACAGCATGCCATGTCATATCAAAAGCAACAAGTGGACGCAGCCAATATTTTGTGCTTCGAGTAATTTCGCCCAATCACAACCCGCGCGAACGTTAAATCGAGGTTAAAATCGCTGGATTTGGAAGAGGACACTGACAAAACTCATTTGCAAAAAATGGGAAATCAAAATTAAAAAAATCGAAATTCGATTTTTTTCATTTTTTTAATTTGTAACATTGGCACCCGATTTTTGTTCTACCTCAATAGGATTCCTATATTGGACGAATCGAATTTTGCCACTGAATTTTCTCAGTGCCGTTTGAAAATCGTTTGAATTTCGCGCCAGCTCGAGTCAATTTTCACAGCAGATTTAACGTTGGCAGCAATGCGGCGGCCATGTTCGGTCGCAGCGCCCTCTCGGTTCTACTGACCTGGTATACTATATAGTGACACCGAACTGTCTCGAGAGAAGCGTGCCGAGCCCCCGAGACTGCCGAGGGGACTCTTGTTGCACTGGTAATTGCGTATCGGCTTAGCCGGGGTCACCCCGCCGCCATCTATCCAACCATTTTTCAATAAAAACCAGGTGTACCAATTGTGCAAGCCTAACAGTTTGGAAAAACGCGCTCTTTTTGCTTGCATCTTCGATTAATTTGAACGAATGAGAAGAAATACGAAAAAAATTCACTAAAATCGACCAAACATTTTTATTCTACAACCCCCACCATCCATTATAACCCTTAAGCTTAACCTCTTTTCAGTTCGTCGTATCAAACTAATTTCAGTTTAAAAACCGGAAAATTGTCCATTACTAAATTGAAGTGTACTCAAAGAAAACGAAAATCTTGAAAAAAGGATTAAAAAAGTTGTTCACTGTGTAAACAACTTCCTCTCCGGAAACGTGATTTACCGCAAGACTTCCGTCACGCGACCCCGTAAAACGTGACTTTTCATTTCGCGTGCGACCGGGACCGATTTGCGATTCAAATATCGCGCGCTTCATTTTTCGGCACGCTTCAATTCAAACCGCGGCAAAGTCCTAAAAACGCCCCCTGTTGGTAAATGAAAAAAAGGCTCATCTGCAATGCAAATCCGCGAATGTAATACAATTTAACGTCGGCTGCAATTGATGTTGCGTCTCAGTAGTATACGCCTTCAAATCGCATGTTTCGTGCTTTCGAAGCTTTTATCGCTCTTCACTGTCTTTGTTTTATGAATTTAAAGCTTTGGCGTTTTAACCTCAAGTATCGAACTTTTCGTATAAAATGTTTCGATAAAATTTGGATGTTGCATATCGACTAATCGAAATCTCAATCTTGTTTCAATTCGATATATCGAAAAGGAATTTGATATATCCAAACAGAATTTGGCTGACTGAATTTAAATAGAATTTTTCGATATTCGATATATCGATATTCCAATATTCGATATATCGATCTTCGATATATCAATATTCGATCTTCTATATATCGATATTCGATGTGTCGATATTCGATGTACGGATCTTCGATATATCGATATTCGATGTATCGATCTTCGATATATCGATCTTTGATATATCGATATTCGATGAATAAATATTCGATATATCGATACATCGCATGCTCGATATATCGACCTTCGATATATCGATATCCGATGTATCGATCTTCGATATATCGATTTATCTATATTCGATATATCGAGTTATCGAATGCTCGATATATCGATTTATCGAATGCTCGATACATCGATTTATGGATATTCGCTATATCAAATTCTCGAATTCGATTCATTGACCTCGAATTCTCGCATTCGATTTATTGACCTCGATTTCTCGAATTCGATTTATTGACCTCGAATTTGATCGCTCGATGTATCGAACTATACCTTTAATAATCGATTGATCAAATTCCGATTCGATGTATAGACTAACGAAAAAAGATTCGACACAGCCAATGGAGAAATCAATACTATCCATTTCGAGCAATCGATATACTGACGATAAAATTAATACTGAAAACATGACATGGTCTACAAAACGCTGTATGATTCTACATGAACTGATGTATTTACAAATGGGGTGACACATTTGCACATCTTCGGACATTCTAACACCTATATACAATCGAACAGGTCTTTTATATATATTCAATCGGTTTTTCGGGATTAGATACACAGATGCGAAAATCTTACCTGGAGTAGTTAAGCTTTTGGGTTGCGAAGATGTCGAATTCGGACCACTGACTATCGAAGAAGGTGCTGGACTGTAAGCCCTTAAATGGGGTCCACCCCTGGGTAATGTGCTGCTACCTCCCATGTAGTAACCTCCGCTGTTTGTCGTTGCGTTTTTCGTATTCTGTAACAATAAAAATGTTTATATTATATTTCTTTATAATCACTTATTAAATTGAATTAAAATTCTATTTATTTTGTTTTTTTTTAATAAATAGTTAATAAATTATAAATAAAGTAATATAAGTAAATATAAATAAAACAACAAATAATTAATACATGTTTTAATATGTTATTATGAAATTGTTATTAAAGTAATAATTATATCAATGTCAAATGCATATTAAAGCTGAAATTAATATTGAAACGAACAAATAATAAATTTAAAAACTGTTAAATGTAAATACAATATTTTAATGTGCAGTTCAGTTTGAATAAACTTTTTCTTTCTAAAGTTAAAACTAAATAATTGCATAACTTAAAGGAATAAAATAATGTTACTTTAATTTCAAAATCGATTTGTCATCGATTTAATCTAAATTATAATTCAATTTGAATTGACCGAGTCAATGAGTGAACTGATTAGTATGAAAAAAGTTGGTAAAGGTCAAAAATGGACTTTCGATTTGAAAAGTAGTCACGTCTGATCATTATCGCGACGTTTCTTTCGCTTTTCAATGTCGTGACGGGCAAAAACGCGGCGTCCCCCGATGGTCCACGCCCGATATTCACTGCGCGTTTGCACGCACATATCTCGGCGAATGAAAATATTCACCTCGACTTTCTACTTCGATTGTTCCGAGTCGCCTTTAATGTACTTTCTCATGCATTCGGAACTGACTTTTTCCGGCGCAATTCGTGCGGCTGCGTGCCACCGTTTTGCTCGACTCTGTCCTGTTTCATTCAACGTTTGACGTGCGATTTCGCAACTACAAATCCAAACACTTTATTTCCACAGACATCCTTGATTGACAGAGGTTCGATTTGTTGTTAGCAATTTTTGAATGTTGCATTTTTAAATCATAATATTTTTAAATAGAATATTTGTTTGATATAATAAAAATGGATATTTTGTTTTTTTAGTTTTAATTTTTTATTACAAAAAGTGTACAAGCAAATTTAAATTAAATTTTTTTATTCAGGAAAGTTTAATTTGAAATTTAATAATTTTAAGTTTTGTAATAAGAAAAAGTTAATTTTGAATTAAATACGAAATCATTTTGAAGTAAAAAATGTTTTCCTCAATTTAAATTCCAAATATGAAATTAAATTTTTTAATTTAAATTAAAAATAATTTACATTTAGATTTAAATTTAATTTTAATTGATTTTAAAACAATGCAGTCGTTAAAAAAATTTCATTTCCATACAATTATTTTTCAAGAAATAAAAATGGAAAAATGTCAGTTACAAAATGTTTTCTTTGAAAATCGACTGCGCAAGTGTTTCGCGCGATAAAAAGCTAAGCACTTAATGCGGCTATTAGGCGAATTCGCAAAAAAAAAATAAATCGCGCCTAAACGCTTGTAACCGTAATTACAATAATTTTGTCGTTGCACAACGAAAAGTGACCCAGATCGGGCACATTTTCAATTAAACGTTCCGCGATTTCGCTCGGGGTGATTTGTTGTTTAATTTTTTCGCAAGTGACGCGCCTGATTATCGAATCACAATTTTCGAGGACGATAAACACCCGTTTCTACTTCTCGGCGGCCGATAAAGTTAATTGATTATCTGCGAATAATAGCGACGCGTAAATGGTCATTTTTGAGAGCTTTCACTCGGGACGAGACGCGTTGCATAAAGGCAGACGCGGAGAATTCATTATGACGATTGCAGCATTGTTTCGCGTGCAGTTTTTTCGCGTATAATCAATGTCCAAAAGTGCACGCATTCCTCCTTATCTGATCGGTTTCGTTACGAAAACGATCAGATAAGACTTGGAAACGTAACTTTTTTTTATTTTGATGAAATATTTTATTGAAATAAAAAATAAGAGAAACTGAAGAGAAAAAAAAGAATAGTAGACACTTAAAATAAATTTAAATGATGCTACATTTTTAATGTTGTACAATTTTGAATCGAAATTTACATCGAAATTTGAAAGTTTCACACCAAAAAGTGAAATTAAAATTATTTCAATTACATTTTTGAATTTAGAAATTTTAATTTGTATATAAATTTTTTTTCAATTAAGCTGTAATTTAAATTTTTTAATTTACATTGAAAATATTTTAATTCAATTTTAAATAACAAACGTTTGTTTTAACATTACTGATAAAATCGCTTGGAAACTGATTGGAAAGATTCAATTGATCTGTCGAAAACCTTGAATTGAATTAGTAATGTCGAAACCGCGAGTTCAAATCCCGATATCGGACTTTTTCAATTTCTTTTTTTTCAAATGCATATTGTGTGCCAAGAGATTATCAATGATAATTATAACTTGCGTGTCCATTTTCCACGGCGCGTAATTTCATTGTTGTTTAAATACAATTTGCCCAACGTCGGAATCGGGATACGGTTCCGCAATCCGTCACGCCGTCTTTGGCGCGGTATTGAATGGCGATAAAAAAGCGCTATTCCAACACGGCGTCGCTGAAAAAATCGGTGCAAAAGGGAAGACAGCCGATAGCGACGGATTATCGGAGAAAACTCGTCGGACGGGTAGTGAAATTGTCCGGGAGTCACGTGACGTATTTTGTTGCAACTAATTTTTGTCTACGCCGAGCAAATTGAAACGCGAAATCGTCGCATTTTCGCGGAGATATTGAATTTGCAAAAATCGCTGGGATACCTTATCGCGCTACAAATTGGAATCTCGCTGTGAAAATTCGTGGAAATGCGTTATTGATTTTCCTTAATCTGTGACGGAAAAAGGGGTTAAGGGGTGGCTGTAAAATACCCATTTTCGAAACTGCGAAATGTGATTAATTCCATTTTTATTACTGTAAAGAGAAATTTTAATTTTAATATTGACAGTTTTTAAGGGGGGTTCGTTGGCGGGAAATTTGAATTGTTAATTGGGGGAGGGGTGAAAATAAAGAATTTCTGAAAAGGGAAGCAGTTCTATATATTATATTTTGCATTTCTTTCATAATGTTATTTAAGTGAAAGTATAGCATATTTGAGACATCGATTTTATATTCGGAAAATAATATCTTTTTAATACTTCAAGAATATTTTGAAACTCCAGGAATATTTTGCAAAATGTACTTTCCCTCTTATTTGCATTTTCCAAGAACGTTTGAATACTATGTATTGAATGTTGGAGAAAAGAAATAATATTCTAGAATGTCAAGAGAAGCTTTCTGATTTATATGCATAAAAATCAGATCTCCCACATCATATTAAATCAATATTTCCATCGCATTACACAAATTACTTAGAATACTAAAATGAAAGAATATTATACATATTGGTGAAATATTAAGCCCCGATTTTGATATTCTTTAAACCACTTTAATTTAATACCAGTTCGTTTAATTAAACTATACAATTTCCAATTAATAAAAAAATATACGAAATATCTCAACTATCTAATATACCATCTATTTTCTGCCAACAAATAAGCAAGAAATTATTTATTTATTGCCAATATATTTGCAATTTATTTATGTTTCATTTACCATACATTTTTAATACATCACCATATATTGTCGAAACATTAGCGATATATTACAAATATATACCAATATCCTGACAGTGTATTAAAAAAGTATTGGAAATATGTTGCCAATATATTCCCGATATATTTACAATACATTGCAAATATATATATATATATAAAAACTAATTTTACAAATATAGTGAAAATCCCACATAAATATTCTCCCGATAATTACAGTTAAATTAAAAATCCATTCCAGATCCATTCACCGACATTAGAGCTATATTAAAACTGTATTTAAAAAAATGCAAAAATGTACTCCCAGAACAAGAATTTAGAAAAGTACATTTATTTGCTACAAATATATATTTATTTAATATAAATGTATTTATTTATCCCAAACAAATCTTTAGTTTGGTGCTCAATAAATTATTTACTTATGGTAAACTAAATTTATTTCGAACTAATAAACTATTTTTCTGTGTGCACTGTATTGCATTACATTTTTTTATCATCGCTATCTGGCGCGAAATTCGAACTGACGTGAACGTCGCCCAAGGCCCAACTTGGCGAACAATTAGTCGAGTTATCGCCCGCAGGAAAAGTCGATCCGCCGCAAATCGGCGCCGATTATGCCGTCAAATCACCCGGGCTCCGAGCGCGCCCCGCCCCTCCCCCCCGGGCCGCGGACCAATAACGTTTGGCAGCTCGACTGCGGCGCGGACAATGCCCGCGCGGGACTCACTTTTGAGTTTAAAGCGAGTCGCCAAACGCCGCGTGGTTGTAGTCACCCGGAATATCGGCGGACGGAGTGCGCGCGATGAGCAACAGCGACATCTAGGGGCGAAATGGTGCCATTGTGGGTGCAGTGCGGGGTGGCGCTGCTTTTGGGGTTCGCGGGGGTGGGGGGCGAGTTCGGCAGCCGATTGGCCACGAGGAACGAGATTAACTTTTTCGGCGCAGGCAAGATGAGGACGCCACTGCATAAGGTGGAGATGACGCAGAGAGGGTACATCCAGGTGACGAGATGTTTTGAATGGGTGGTCATCAGTTTGTCAAAAAAGAAAACATTTTCTTCATTTCTCAAACTACAATAACACCTCTTTATCAAACTGAAAAAAATCTCGATATGACATACCGTTATCACACATCATGTCACATAAATGACAACCAAAACAAACATGACCTTCAAAAAACGAAACATTGAACGAAAATATTTTCCTTTTCTCAAACCACAACAAAAATTTATCAACCATTGATTTGACAAACAAATCGATGGGTTGATTTGTTTGTCAAATCGACGGGTGGTAAATTTTTTTTGCGGTTTGAGAAAAGGAATATGTTTTCGTTCAACGTTTGGTGTTTTGGAGGTCATGTTTGTTTTGGTTATGATGTATGTGACATGATGTGTGATAACGGTATGTAATATCAGAGATTTTTTTTTATTTTGATAAAGAGGTGTCATTGTAGTTTGAGAAATGAAGAAAATGTTTTCTTTCGTTATTTGGTATTTAGTGGAGGTGATGTTTGTTTTAGTTATCATGTATGTGACATGATATTTGATATCGGCTAATCATAAGATATAATGACTGATATTAAGTTACGATTTTTAAAGAAATATTTGTTTATAATTCTCATTGAAAAAGTGATGTTCGTTTAGATAATATCTGTAACATTTATCATATTATGATAGATATTATTATGTATGTGATACGTGATAAGATATGACATTTGATATTGATCATTAATACCACACAACGATGCTGTTTTTATGTTTCGTATGTTAATCATATTCATGCATTAGATGATATCGTACATATCGTTTACATAGCCATCTAACTAATAAACTCAATTATATCATTGCTGATATGGTTGAGAGAGAGAATGATATATATTTTGATATTTATGATTTTTATAATCATCACTTTTTTGCAGCACTCTATTTAAAAACCTATATCGATGTTCAAGAATCACAACTTCTAAGCTCGTATAAAATTTGAGCTCGCTGATATTTCTTGTAAAAACTAAGCCAACAACCTTAATTCGTAATTTTTAACTTAGTTTTAGAAATATTTTCATATAAAAACTTTAAAGAATGTATAAAAACGTAACAATTTCACATATATATTGAATAAATGGAAATGTTTCATACATCGAAAAACAAGCAATCGTATAAATCAATATGTATTCCATACATATTGTAAATACACACGAGCACAGGCACGAAGAAAAAAATTGCCTCGGTATAAAAACAACGTAAACATTTTGCCAACAAAACCACATTGTTTGTGTACGCCTATGCTTACATAATAGTCTCAACATAAAAATAAGAGGAAAATACACAGGCAAAACATTTACATTTTTTTTCTCGATAACCCTAATACTTTTACTCTCAGCATGTGCTACATAATGGTCGAACATTATACAAATACAATACAAAAAATATATTGACATACGTATCACATCTTTTATCACGCAAAACCTTTTTCCGCCAAATTTGCTTTGACAAAACTGATGGCCCAAAAAAACTGAAGTGGCACCACTCTAAAACTCGTTTCCAAATGCTTCAATCCAGTTTCTCCGCTGGGAGCTGCGGGTGCCCGAGATCCACGAGTTCACCTTCTGCCTCTGGGTCCAGTCGAAAAACCTCACCTACGCCCACTCGTTCTTCTCCTATTCGAGTGAGTCGATCGACCCGACATAACTGCGGTTAAGTAACCCCCCTCCGGTTAAGTGGCGCCCTCTGTCTTGCATCCATCGACTGCACATGTCACCGCGAAATCCGCCGGACACACTTTCTCGACTTTCTCCCTTCCGGTTCGCAAATGTTCGCAGAAGTGTCTTTTTCCGCTTTTTTACGACGCGCCATCTGGTGGATCGTCGCGAAAAGAGCGGAACTATTTTTTATGGCGCGCCATCTGGCGGATTCGCAAGAAAACAAAGATAGTCGCGACATTTATAGTTTTTCGGCTTTTTTTACGTCGCGCCATCTGGCGGATCATCGCGAAAACAATAACTTTCGCGAGACTAACCATATTTTGCGCCATTTTTCGTTTTTTTATAATCCGCCCCCTGGCGGATCGTCGCGAAAACGTTTGTATTGCTCGTTTTTCAATATTTCACGGCGCACCATCTAGCGGATTGTCGCGAAACAAAAACAGTACCAACATTGACCTTTTTTCACCGTTTCTCTCTTTTTACTGCGCGCCACCTGGCGGATCGTCGCGTAAACATAAATACTCGCGACATTGACCGAATTTCGCGCCGTTTTATGATACGAGCGATTTTTTCTGCAGGAAAAATTTTCCTTTGGCCTTTTCCCATAAAAAGCGAATCGGGTTGGCCATTTGCATTGGCGCTGACGTCACGTGCGATGCAAATGGCGCGCGTTTTGAATGCGCGCAATCGATTGCCCCATAACACATATTTGCACGAGTCGTTTACGGCGATTTAAGGCCGCGATTGTCGAGCAGAAAGACTGGGGATTTCGACGACGGTGGTTACGCTTTTTTTCCCGCGCTTTTTTGCCGCGGAAACGCGTGCGGGAATAAGTGTATCGATTATGGGTTTACTGAGTTGCGCAAGGGGGTTTTTGTCCGCACGCGAAAGGTGCAGACAATTTGCATGGAAACGCGACTCTGGGATTGTTGTAAATCGTAATTAAAGGGGACATGCGCGGTGGGATGTGGTCCATAAATAGGCGAGGGGGGAGGAATTGGCTGGTAGAGGAAATCCTTTTGATTGCCGGTTACGTAAGGTTTTTTTTGTCATGGCTTTATGATTGTTTAGATAACTTTGGTGCAGATTCGTACTTGGATTTTCAAAAAACTGCATGTTTCTGACAACTGGAAAACAAATAATTTTTTTAATTTCTTTGTTTGACAGTTTTAAAATAAAGTGTTTATAAAAAAATTCATTCAAAAACATTTTGAAATAAATATTTCTAATTATGTTTTGTTTGAGAGCGAAACTATTTGTGGAATTTGTTTCCATTCGTTGGTTTTTCAAGCGTAAACGGTAAATGTTTTAACACATACTTTTACAACAAAACTGAACTTGAACTTGAATTTCGATTGAAAGTTGGATAAATTATATAAACGAACAACTTGTTTTAACTCTGTACATTGAACTTGAATTTCGATTGAAAGTTGGATAAATTATAGTAACAAACAACTTGTTTTAACTCTGTACATTTTCAGAGACAGAAGAAAACTTAAATGGACATTTTCTTGTCAGACTATAACATCACTGAAAATGCCGTAGGTGACAGGCATTGCCCTATAAAGAAACCCGGTTCCAAAAACGTCATTAAACGACATGAAATCCGACGTTTACGAAACGCGAACGATCGCGCGACGCGGCTGGCGGCAAATTCGTCACGGTAATGAAAAAATAATTGCTATCTCAGTCGCGCTAAACACAATGACAATTTCGACACGACATCGCTCACTCTCATTAGCCGTAACCGTTAATGCAATTGCGCGGAATCATCGGTAATTACATCGCTCGGACTTTATGTATTTACCAAATTCGATTTACTCGATCCGGAGGCGGTCGTTTAATAAGTAGAAAATTGGTAATTATGGATTTCCTTCATTATCATCGGCGCGCGAGTATCGTGCTGCAAATCGCGTTTTTCTTTTTCCACACCAAATCACAGGAATGTTCTCTTTCCCAACAATTAAAAGTGAACAAATATAATATTATTGATATAATGTAAACTATTAATTTGTAAATTAATGGATTTCGTGTAATTTGTTTAAACAATAATTTATAGAGCTATTTTTATCTGTATTTTTATTTGTAGTATTTAGAAGGCGTTACCGTAAATAAATTCAAAAAAACGGTAGAATATAAATCAACGTCCAAGTAAAAAAAGTAATTTCAATTTGTAAAAAATACAAACTGAAATTACAATAACAAATGTTATATAATCGAATTACAAATCAGTTCGTAAAACCAACAAATTATTTAATCTCAACACGCGAATCACAATCATTGTCCTACTTTCCAAACCAACTCACATTTTGTATATCAAGATCTTGAATAACTAAAACAAAACTAAAACAAATAACTAAAAAAATTTCAAATGAACCAAGAAATTTGATACTTCTGTCTAACCATTTCGGTCAAATTAATTTAATTTTTTTTTCATCCAATTAACCAATGCGTTTTAACCAATCATGAAACCAAAGTATTTGGATAATACTACTCTGGCCACAGTTTTTAGTTAATCCCATAGTAAACATTTGTTTTCGTTATGTAACAATAATCAAATGTTTTTGTGTTGTTACACCACAATAACAAAACATTTTCGTTAATGGAACACTAACGCAAATATCCTCATTAACGAACCACTAACTAAATATTTTTATTAGTGCTATAATAACAAGATAACTTTTGTTAGTGTTACATCAGCAGTACATTTATTTTATTGCCACACTAACCGAATACGTTTGTTAGTGTTACACTATCCCAATATCACATTAGCGTTACTCTAATTAATTAGTGCAACAATATTTTTAGTTT
This sequence comes from Ceratoteleas bidentatus, assembly GCA_022817645.1. Taxonomy (NCBI): domain Eukaryota; kingdom Metazoa; phylum Arthropoda; class Insecta; order Hymenoptera; family Scelionidae; genus Ceratoteleas; species Ceratoteleas bidentatus. The sequence continues at coordinate 8,907 of JABFPB010001226.1, read as the reverse complement.
CTTTCCACACTAACCAAATACACTGATTAGTGTTACACTAATCAAATGTCGTCTTTAGAGTTACACTGACTGCATAATATGATTAGTGCTAAAATAACCATATATTACAATTAGTGCTGCAACCAAACTGACTGAATAGCCGCACTAACCAAACATTCTCATTAGTGTCCCCAACCAAAACCTCTTCATTACCACAACCCCAACCCATTTCCATCAACTTTACACTAACCTACCCTAAAAGAAAATGTGATGTGGCAAACTACACTAGACATGTGGGCCTTGTCAGGATTTGATATGGCAAACATCATCAGAGGATTCCTGACGAACACGATATAAGGTTCCAACGAGGTATCTTGATAAGGCATTGAGTCGAATGTAACGGTTGGCATCGATAAGAACCTGATGTGGCACGCCTCTTAAGTGGCACACTGTATCAGGGCCTCATCAGGCAAACTGATCTAGCCCTGATCAGGTCATTTTGCTGTGGTTGTGATGTGGCAACCTGATCATGGCCTCATCAGGTTTTGGTCAGGAAACTCGTGTTTAAAATGTTCCAACAGCTCGGGGACAAGTCAGTCAAACTGCAAACTGAGCATTGAGGGTTCAATGCTCGTCTGAGTCATTGTATTTTTTTCGGCACATTGGAAGCCTGATCAGGTTTCCTTATCATATCCACATCGATTCCTACCATTACATCATCATGAGGGCCTGATGTGTATGCCTCATGAGTTTCTGATCAGGTGATGTGGGATTCTGTTAAGGCCCTTATCTCAGCATCATCACAATTTTTACTAGGGTACTATCCCCGTCATTACACTTATCATCACAATCACAACAACCAAACACTTGGCAATCCAGCCAGCATTCCCACTCCGATCGACCCAATTCCCCAGCCGCCGTTCCAAGCCTCAATTCCAAAAATCCCACCCAACCACTTTCCCAACCCGAAACCAGTTCCAGGCCCTTTCAGAACCGCGAACCGCGGAAAAACGCGGAAAAATGCCTCCGCCTGAATAACGCCGCGCCAAAACCGAACCCCGCCGGCGACGACGTACCATTGCGTCTGGTTTCCTTATCGGGTCTGCCTGGCCTGCCTGACCCCGCGTCTCTTGGATTGCTTCCAGGGAACGAGCGCGAGCGTCTCGTTCGCTCGTGGATTTCGCCACGCGGTCGCGCGATTCACCTGGAAATCGGCGGCGCGCGACTTTTCACGCTGCGGACGTACATCGCGGAAAACCAGTGGTACCACGTCTGCCAGAGCTGGGACAACGCCGAAGGACGCTACGCCATGTGGATCGATGGACGGATTGTCATACAAGGTCTTGCGCCGCAGGTAAACCGCGCGACTTTTTTACCTCCCGGCTCCCCCTCAGAGTTTTTGCGCAGCTTTTTTTCGCTCCGACGAGACAAAGCCCGTCGCCGTTCCAGTGTCCCACTTCGCGTCAAGCTCGTTACTCCCTTCCAGACGAGGTGCTTGGGTTGGGGATGTTTGTGTTTGGAAGTGAGGGTTTGGAGTGTGGGGAGGTCAGTAGTGACGATGGCTGCGTGATTGCGTGAGGTGAGATCATACCCCATCACACACCAAACGACGTCATCATCACAATTCCACATTTATGATGACACACCAAACTATGTCATCATCACACAATCCCACATTTGTAATGGCACGCCAAACTACGTCATCATCACACAATCCCACACTTGTGATGACACGCCAAATTACGTCATCATCACACGATTCCACATTTGTGATGTGGGATTGTGTGATGATGACGTAGTTTGGTGTGTGTGATAAGGTGTGAATAATAATAAGGGGAGTGTGTGGTTTAGAGTGCAATTGATGTGTAATTTGATGTGAGATGTGTGACCGTGTGATAAGTATCGATTACTGCCTTTGTGAGGGGTAGGGAATTACAAGAAGTATGATGTGTGATGTTCGGAGTGTATTTGATTCCGAGTGACTTTGTGACTGTGTGATAAAGGTATCGATCATTTAGTGTGCTATGGAGGAGGGAATTATTATAAGCAGTATGTGCGATGTGGGACTATGTAAAAATTGTATTGATTATATCGTGTGCGATGGGGAGATTATTAGAAAGAGTGTAAAGTGTGATGATCAGAGTGTATGAGATGGTGTGTGATAAGTGATGTGTGACTATGTGATAATTTTATTGATTAATTCGTGATGGGTAAGGAATAATTAATTCGTATATTATAATAATATAATTAATAATTAATTCGTATTCGTATTCGATTTTACGTAGACCATATCTGACGTTTTACTGTGTGACAATACTTTTAATCACTCGTGTATGGGCAGAGGATTTGCAAGGAAGTAATCATAAATCGTGATTTACATCTTCGCCATTACATTCCCTCCTTATAAATATTTCCCTCTAACATCAACATCCTACATTTATATTTCAACATTTTTGTGTTAGACCTCAAATCACGAAGTTTCCGAAATATCCCCTCCCTCCCCACTCGTCCCACCGCCATAATCACCCTCTTTGACGCGTTTCCCCCGGAAACATTTCACCACCACAAGGCGCGCAACGTATTCGGCCTTGTATATATTCGGGTTCATTAGCAACATAGAGAATTCAATTATGCGTCACGATACAAAGGCAATGCGCGGCGTTAATGTAACATCGAGCGCTTGACGGACAGCAAAAGATCTTTTCATATATTCATAAACAAAGACACCGTTGTCGGGCTGATTGCGAAACCGTTCAATAAATTAGCGACGCTCTTTTTCGCTAGGCGCGCGGCGTTCGTTTCGGATGTTAAGTGCCTCAGTCGTTTTGATACAAAGGAAGTCAATTATCGCGGCTATTTGAAGTCGTCCGAGGACCCGTTGCGATGAGAAACGAAAGCATGAAGCGGCGGTGCAATTGCCTCTTCGGGCTTGCCTAATTGAATTTGAATAAAAAATTGGCCCGGTGCGCTGGGAGTACGTGATCATGGACACAAAAGGTGAAATTGACACGAATCGAAAACGAAGAGATGCAGGATCGAGGTGGAATGGGGATATTTTGAGTGTGATGTTTTTCGGGATTTGGGCGTGTGATGTTTGGGGGAGGTTTGCGTATGATGAGGATAAAGTTCAGATTAGAATAGCTTGATTCGATATTAAGTAGTTAAAAGACTGAGTTGAATCTATAAAGATATTGATTCAAAAAATAAGATTTGTATCTATGCAATCGTGTCTCACAAAGTTAATACGATAGTGAGTCAATAGTGATGTAATATTGATTCGGATTACGACGAATTCCTATTCACAAACTAAAGTTATTAGAAATGTGTAAAAGTACACAACTTTTACACCACTAGTGGTGTAAAATCACACCGCTAATGGTGTAATTTTACACATGTTGGTGTAATTTCACAGATTTTGGTTCAAGTTTGCAGATCGCAGTGATATTTAGGAGGTTATGTCGCAGTGTTGCTACCAGTCGGTCCGACCGATCGGTAAATGTCTTGCAAAATCTGAGAAAATTCTGTGGGGTTGCATTTGTCACATTGGTGATGTTCAAAAAGTTTGGTTAGGTAGATCCAGTGTGTAAATTTACGCAACTTGCGTAATTTTACAACGACTGGTAATGTAATGTAATTACACATGTAGTGTAAAATTACACTACAAGTGTAATTTTACACTACAAGTGTAATTTTACACAATTAAACGTGGGTTTTTTAATGCCACCAACTGTCGGTGTAATTTTACACGGATTTTTTCACTGTAAAGTGTCAACAAATTGGACATTCACTTAATTCACCTTACAAAGTTCATGACTAAAAATCAAAAGTAAACTACTTCCGATTCCAAAAATATCGCCCGTACCGCATTTGAGAAATTAATTTAAAGCCTCCTTACGTACAGAAGTTATTTACAGAAAAGAAACCTAAAAACTTGACGTGTCGGTTTTTCTCATTTGATTTCACGTCAAAAAAGTTGTAATTGTTGAATACAAATTTATTCAAAACGGTACGAGTTCTCGTGTCAGAAGCATACGCGGTAACCATTTTGCAGATGCAAACGTAAGTAATTAGTGTGGCGTCTGAGGCGAGGACGCCGTTCTCTCGTTTACAATTGTACGCAGTTGTCACTATAATAGATTTTCACCTAAAGGTAATATCCCAAGCCAATTGTGGTAGGACATCCAGGAAAGCAGTAATGAGGTCCGCCACGCTGAGATGCATGATGAAAAAGTACATTCGAGTCAACTTTTTGTGCCGGCCGCGGTATCGTCGCATATAAATAGCGAGTAATACCAAGGAATTTCCTATGACGGTTATGGCGAAGATAGCCGCTAAAACGCCTATTTCCCATCGTGCCAAATACTCGTTCCTCGTATCGTCCGATATGTCTTTGACTGTTTCCGACTCTGACATGTTTCTTCCTAGTTAACATTCAAATCGAATTAACCGTAATTATTCCACTTCATCCGCTGCCATCGATACGTTTATTGTAAAATTAAAGCATTAACTGCGCTATTTTTGCCAAGGTAAAATGTGCTAATTGTGATGGAAACTTGGTCGAAGCTTGACTCTGATGTGTAAGTTAACTTGAAAATTGTGCGCTGATTCTAGACCATTAAAATATAATGTTTATCGTTTTAAATGCGACGTTCATGTAATGATGGCATTAACTATCGGGTTTTCGCCCGATATTTATTCACATTAATGAATAAATAATGAAATATTGATCGAAGCAGTTTAAATTAATATGAAAATTTCGTCGAATAAATCGTGGGAATTGAATGTATTTTCATTGCCAGAATTGTGCTTTTAAACAGAGTGTGCCAAAAGAAGCGGGACTGTGGAATATTTCGCGAAATTTACATCGGATCGAAAAAGTGAAAACACGTGTTCAATATTTTTCAAAAATCTATCGAATGACACCAAACACGTCCCGCTACCCCCACCCCCGGGGGGGGGGAGTGGGACGGGGGGCAACTTTGAAATCTAAAATGGGAACACACATTTTTTATTGCAGATTCGGATTCTGCGTGAAAAACTGTATTCAGTACCATAAAAATGTCCTGTATTTTTATGGTACTGTATTCACCCCCGGGGGTGGGTGGGGGTGGAATGAATAAAATTTGCATTAAAACTTGTTCACTTTTTGTCGTAGAATCCGAATCTGCAATAAAAAATGTGAATTACCATTTAAGATTTCAAAGTTGCCCCCCCATCCCACCCTCAGGGGGTGGGGGTAGGGGAACGTGTTTGGTGTCGTTTGATAGATTTTTGAAAATAAAATTAAAAAAATATTGAACAAGTCTTTTTCAATCCGATGTAAATTTCGCGACATATTCGACCGTCCCGTTTCTTTTGGCACACCCTGTATAAGCGCACAAGAAATGGCGAGTGAACAGTTTTACGAACAGCAAATAGAATGGAGTTGTGTTATTCCGATACAACAATTTCTTTGGAGATCTTCGAAGAAAACGAAATAGCACGCTAATAAAAATTGCAGTGTTCTTAACTGTAACGCGCAAATGACATTTGACACAGCTTTTAATTGGAATATCAAATTGTCGCGAAAAAATGTAATAAAAACAATCCAAGACTTCAGGTTTTGTAACGCAAATGTTTTGTAGATGAGATACGATTTAATTTTCAACTGGCGTTTCATACAGAAAAATCGATTGCGCGTATTTTTAAATAAATATCGGGACATATCTTAACAAGTTGTTATATTTCTGCGAAACCATATTTTCAATATTTATTGCGCATTACGGACATGATTATCCACAAAAATGATAGACTTCGGCGTAAAGCTTTTTTTCTGTTTTCCGTTTTAGAAAATGGTAGGTAACAAATATCACGGCAGCAGTAAAGAAAAATTCAATTCTATTTGATGAAAATCAGACAATGTCAAATTATAATTTTCGTCGTTTACAAATTTACAAAAATACTCGTCGGATTAAATTTCTCGAATGTCGAACCTGTTCCTTCCATGATAAACAATAGGAAATCAGCGGTGAATCACTTTTGATGTAAACAAGAATTTCCGTAATGCGCGAAACGTCGAACTCTTCGAATGTTATTTTATAACAAAATTGCGCTATCGACAGCTGATATTATGTTACGCGGGAAACAAATGGAAGACTCAAATTAATGGTAAGCCGATGTTTCTTATCGTCTCGGTAAAAGTCATTTGCCGATAACAGAGAGAAATTGTTAAACGACCCAATCAATGTTTCATTGCTAATATTAACCATTATATATAAGTCGGTCAATAATAATGATGTTTAGCAGCTGGGCAAAATCAATAGCCATGCCCAAATAAAGCCGCAATTTTTTCCAAGCGCGTCGATTTAGCACAAACCAACCGAACTGAACATTTTTGGTTTCGTCGGTATTTTGTTTTTATTTCGTCCGCCTCGATTGCCCACTATTCGAATTTGACGCAATTGCAAATAGTATCGAAATAATCATCGCGGGTGATAATCACAGCCGCAGTGCTTTTGCGGTGCTTTGCGCGAAATGTCTCGGACAATTGACGTAGGCAAATCGCGCGATAATAGTCACCGATGTCATGAGGTGGGCGAAATTGCATGCAGCGGCGAGAGTATAACAAAGCGACGGTACAGAAGCGCTTTTTTTATTCAAAATATACAGTGGGGTCCTGCTCAACTTACGTCAGACTGCTATCGAATGCTTCCGCGGTGGCTTAATTGTGCGCATTCATTAGTCCACACCGTTTACTGTACCCCAAGAATTCGCCGCGGAAGTTGCTGCTCGCTTTAACGATACGATTATCCCGAGCCGACACTCTGCTCGCCTTCACAATCTCGTACTTTTTGTCCCGCAATTACGAATGCCGGAATTTGCGACCACTTTACTATAATGACAATTTCCACGAATCCAGAATTCGCGGTCATGTGGCCGGCTCATTTTTTACTTTCATTGGGCCATACCCAAACAAGCACAACCCTTGGTACTTCTGTTTTTCCAGTTTAAGTGTCCGAAAAACGTCGGAAAATCGTCACTCGTCGATCACTCAACCGAAGTCAAAAACAGTGAATCACGCGCGACAAAGTGTCTCGTCGACGTGTCACGGAAGAATGACTGTAGGGAACATTTTCCAAACGACTCTTATCAATCGTTTTCTCCGGTTTTGCAATGCAAAATAGTTAGAGAGGCGTAAGCTGACCTGCACAGTTCGCACGAAAATGCTCGACTTTTCATTATCGAAGACGATGCCGGACTGAACTCAAAAACACCGCACACACTTCGATGTGTTGGTGCGTTTGCGGTTGTTGCATGTTTTAGAACGTAACGCGTGCACTTGACCCTTTAATGGTCGCGACTTTTTTTCCGCGCCACGACACTAAGTGCGCAGCAATCGGCAAAAAGTGCCGCGAACGGACGTTTCCTTCGGGGTGAAAGAAACACCGCAAAAAATACGCGTGAGCTTATGTAAAGTGGTGTGTAAACGCGCTTCCTGCTTGATTGCATTGATGTGTTTCTTGGCGGTTCACAAATTGAAGAGGCTCGAATTATCGGTGAGCGTCTGACAAATAGATCGCGCGCATCGCTACATTCGAGGTGTATATCGTAAAAGTAAAGACAATTTTAAGGCATTTCCCCCGTAAAGTCAAATCAAAGAAAATTCAATGAATTTTCGAACGTAGGTTCGTTTTTTAATATTTAATTTGCCGCAGTTTCACGCAAATTCACTACCTAGTTACAGAGATATTTAACACCAAAGCTTTACAAAATAACATTAGCGGCATACGGGACAGGTGTGAAAACTTTCATTTTCTCGAAATTACTAGAACCAAAATAAAGAGATTTTGATAAAAAACTAAAAACTACGTTAAAGTCGTTCTAACGTTTACGAAAAATGTTACAATAGGTCTGGATTTGGGGTTTATGACAATATATATCACATTGTAACCAAGGCTTGAAACCGAACCGAAACCTAAACTGAAACCGATATGGAGTTGATGCGGTTTTCTTAAGAACCGAAACCGAATTAAACGGTTATCGCTCTTAAACCGGGTTCGAATCGTTTTTTTTTTCATTTGAATATTATATTCAATTAAATATTCATAGTTTGATTTCGTACAATTGCAAAAGTTTCAATTTTCTTAAGCGGAGGTATCGATCGAAAATCAGCCCTACGAAGGAGTTAATGGAAATTTATGAAACTTGAGTATTTTATGTACTTTTTGATGGGGAATACGACTACCAGGGACGGGCAAATTGTGTAATTTTTGCTGCTCTGCTGCTCATTACAGTAAATAATGGGTAAGAGTCAATTACAAATTACAGGTGTAATTGGTAATTGAGAAAGAGTCAATTATAAATTTCAGATGTAATTTGTAATTGAGAATATGTCAATTACAAATTACAGATGTAATTGGTAATTGAAAAAGCGTCAATTACAAATTAGAGATGTAATTTGTAATTGAGAAAAAGTCAGTTAAAAATTACAAATGTAATTGGTAATTGAGAAAGAGTCAATTACAATTTGCAGGTGTAATTGGTAATTAATTACAGGTCATTTAGAAATTCTCTTACACTCAGAAAAATGCTTGGTTAACTGGACCAAATTTTGGTTAATCGGACCAAATTATTTTATTAATATAGAACTAACCAAACATTAGGTTAACCGAACCCAATTATTTGGTTATTTACATTACAGTCGACTAAATCAAAACATTTGGTCAACTGAACCAAACATTTAGGCAGTTTTACCAAAAGGTTTGATACTCAAAGCATTCGAATGCATTGACAGGTTAGATTAGGTTGAGAGTTGAAATGATTTAATAAATCAGGATTCGCGGTAGCGAATCCGACGAGCCAGTGAGGTTAATCACGTGATCGGCGGGAGCTACACGCGAAGCGTTTACCGGAGTTTTGTAGCGCCATCTCTCACCGCTCGGGTTCCCC
>JABFPB010001225.1:0-26921 GCA_022817645.1 Ceratoteleas bidentatus | reverse complement strand
ATTTAAATTTTAATTAAATTTAATTTGAATTTAAATTTAAATTTTAATTAAATTTAATTTAAATTTTAATTAAATTTAATTTTAATTTAAATTTTAATTAAATTTTAAAATAATTAAAATTAAATTTTAAATTAATTAAAATTTAATTGAAATTTTAATTAATTTATTTTTATTTAGATTGATATGAACAAAATATCGAAATTTCAATTCGTTCGGATGAAAATTACGGATTTTCGCCATTTGGGTTGACCCCCCTTAATGTCTTGGAGATTTAATAAACTGAACGGAAATTTCGTTGCAGCGCACGGGCAACGAATCGTGATAAGGTCGTGTTCCGTGATGACTCCCGACGAAATGGACAATTCCGACGGAAAGTGCAGCTCCTCGACAACTGCCAGCCATATCTCCGTCGAGTCGTGCAACATCTGCGCCACGGATCTCTGCAACGGCGCGACTTCCGTTTCCAGTGTGTCGCTCCTCGCGATGGCCGTAACCGCGCTTGTCGCGTGCTATTTCAACATGAAATAATGGCCATTAGATATAAATTTGCGGAACGCAATTTTTTTCAGCGGCCAGGTGAAGCGTCGCGCACTTCGCTCGACGAATCGACGTGTCCAGTGTTTCGCGACAGCGCGTTAACAAGCGAAGACTTTGTTTCTAATCAAATTAAACCAGAATACAAGTTACGCAACTCTACTGATCTTCTAGTTATACATATGCCTATACATAATACGAATACGAAGTTGTGTTAGAAATTAACGCATATATTTATGTCATTGATATTTAATGAAATAAATCGTATTATCCCGTGTGAGTATTGAAAGAATTATTTTTATGCAGGATTAGAATGAGAATCGATGTATGATAATGTCCCATTAGGATTCTGTATACGGGAAACATGTGTCACATTTACCTTTAAAAGTTTTTTTTATATGTGACGTAAATGTGATGTTTGTGTGACATATGCAATGTGATGTCCATGTGACGTACATTTTATGATTATGTGACATATGTGACATATGTGACATATATGATATATATGTGATTTCTATGTGACATATGTGACGTAATGCCCCTGTGACGTAGATTTTATGACTATGTGACATGTAACAAAAATGTTATGTGTATGTGACATATGTGACATATGTGACATATGTGACATATGTGACATATGTGACATATATGACATATGTGACATATATGTGATTTCTATGTGACATATGTGACGTAATGTAATGCCCACGTGACGTAGATTTTATGACTATGTTACATGTGACATAAATGTTATGTGTATGTGACATATGTGACATATGTGACATATATGACATATATGTGATTTCTATGTGACATATTTGACGTAACGTAATGTCTACGTGACATAGATTGAATGACTGTGTGACATGTGACATAAATGTTATGTATATGTGATATAAATGTTATTTCTACGTGACATATGTGGAACAAATGTTATTTCTATGTGACGCGTGTAACATAAATGCGATGTTTATGTGGCATGTGTGACGTACATGTGATATATGTGACAAATGTGACATACACGTGACATCTACATGACATATATGACGTAATGTGATGTCAATGTGACGTAGATTTTAAAACTATGTGACATATGTGACGTAAATGTGATGTCTAAGTGACGTATGTGACATAGTTGTGATTTCTATGAAACATATGTGACAAATGCTATGTCTATGTGACGTAGTCTTAGACAATGTATACGACTACGTAACATAGACGTAGACTATGTGACACAATTGTTATGTGAATGTTACATATGTGACGTAAATATTACTTCTATGTGACATGTGTGACGTACACGTGATATCTAGGTGATATGTGACGTCCACGTGATATCTACGTGACATATATGACGTAAATATTATGAATGTGACATATGTGACGTTATTGTTACGTGTATGCGACATATGTGGCATAAGTATTATTTCTATGTGCCATATGTGAAGTAAATTCTGTGTGACATATGTGACATAAATGCTATGCCTATGTCACATGTGTGACGTACATGTGATATCTTCGTGGCATATGTGACATAATGTGATGTCCATATGACGTAGATTTAATGACTATGTGACATATGTGACGTAAATGTTATGCGTGTGTGATATGTGACGTTATTGTTCTGTGTATGTGACATATGTGACGTAAATGTTATGTATATGTGACATATGTAACGTTATTGTTATGTGTATGTAACATATGTTACGTAAATATTATTTTTGTGTGACATATTTGTCGCAGATATTTTACCTAAGTGACACATGTGATATACATGTGATATCTTCATGACATATGTGACATATGATATCTATGTAATATGCATGTGACGTGAGTGTGACGTGATCACATATGGATCACATAAGTCACATAAGTCACACATGGGATCACATATGGGATCACATAAGTCAAATATGGGATCACATAAGTCACATATATTACCCGTATACAATTTTCGTATGGGAAGTACATTAAATGATCTGTTTTATCATGCATTTGAGCTGAAATGTGTATTATCTGTATATGTTGAATCACCACTTATAAAGTTGCCTATTGTACAGTATTTAGTTTAAAATGTGTAAGACGGTCTTTCGACTTATTTGACGCCTTATTTGTGTTTCTATGACCGCTTCGTAGTTCGACATAAAAGACAGTGAGAACACTGTGTAACCCGAATTGATAATTGAGAATCTGCGAGACACAAACAGTATTTCGAAAAATCTTATCAGAAATCCGTCCAGCATGTAGTTTCGAAACAAAAAATGATCGGCTTTTTCGTCATTTCGAATGTATTGCAGAGAAATTAAGGACACGTAGTTTCAGGATTATTTTTAGTTCCATTTATCCGTATATTCCAAATTCAGTGCAAGCAGTATTTTGTTTATTTTTGTCATGACAATTTTGTCCATGGAGAATAAAAATGGAAGAGATGTTTGTGTAAAAATCGTTTTTATTGTAAATTGGCAAAACGTCTTAATTTTATAATTCACGTACGATAAACTAGTGCTTCAATTGGAATATTCATCATCGGTTACGTTTCACTGGAAACTTATACGAGATTAAATTTCATGTAGATTATAATAAATGCAGTGTATATACATCGAAAAGGAGTTGCGCAACTTACGCTCGTTATTGTTGTATAATACAAAAAATTATTGCAACTGATTCGCGGATGTGCATCACTTATATATAGTGTATATGCATCACACAGTCATTGCTGTACAAAATGTGTAAAACTAATCGCACGACAATTTTTAGTATAGTCGTAATCTGATATAATGACCGCTAACTGTATTTTACATTTTACAAACTATTCTGAATTATGTAGAAAAAGCTACAAAAAGCTACTCAAATTTTTACGTTTTTCTAAGCTATCGTAATTTTACAAATCAGTTTCTCTAAAATCTTTAAAAATGTAGCTAAATTTTTCAAAAATTTTTTTACAATTTTAAATTGTTTGGAAGTACCTAAAAATGTTCAAAAATTCTATCTCTAATAGACATGAAACATGGAATCCACGTGGAATATACGTGGATGAATATTCGAACGAGGATTCAACGTAGATTCGGCGTCGAATCTACGTTGATTTAGTGGATTTGTCTGTTATGGTTACTTCTAAATCGAAATACAAATCCTTAAAGTGTCATTTGATGATTCGTACATAAAGCCAGTCAAGCAGCTGTGAATATGTGTGTACATAAAGTGAAATTCGCCTATTACTCAATGCGAATGAGCGGCGCGATAAGAAAAGCGAATCATCTTTCGGTGTGTTTTTGCGCCTTGAGTAGCGAGATAGATCGCTGCTGGACTGGCGCGAGTTGTTCGTTACTGCGTAACGAAGTGATAGCGCATTGCGACGCTGAAATCGGTCTGCGAGCGGACAAAACATACGCTGATCGCTCTCGGCGCGATGGCAAAACGAAACGTATAATAAGAGTGTGATTAGCATTATTTACGGCCGGTTAACTATTAACTCATAAATCAAACAGGGACCACATTATTCCGCGCCTGAAGTTGTGTTTGTGCATGCGCCGTGTCTCGACCTCTCGGCACTCCGCACGAGAAAATGGTACAGCACGAACCATCGCGCTTCGCCGATTTGCGATAAAAGATATCCGAGTTGAGATTGTTCTGACTTTGCGAGGGACTAACCGAACTCGCCGTGATTTAAGGCGATTCGGTAGACAATGTTTTTGTGATCTCTCATCGAGCTACTTTGTGAAGTTTCCGCTCATTTTTATCTCGCCCCGGAGTCCGGAATTATTTATTGCGTCCCGGGAAATGGATCAAATGTTTTAATTTCGGAGCCCGATAATAGTTATAAATTTTTTGCGCCGCGGCCTTAATAATAACTCGAAAAGATACAGGCATTTTGATAAATTTAAATTATGGCCGAATGTATTAGATTTATTGGGGTTTATCGTTTATCGTTCTTTTTTCGTTTTAATTACCGTGGACTCAAAAGTTGAGCCATTAGCAATAATATATGTGTTTTCACTTTCGTAATGCATACGGCATTAACTCGCTTATCAGAAAACTTTAAAATAAAGTTTTCACTAACACGTTAAATTGCTAAAACCCCTCCTTTTTTTCACGCCGAAATTCGGGTCGAAAAACGTTACGTTTCCCGCAATTAAATCTGCGCGAATTTATGGAATCGCTTCGCCAGTGGAAGCGTTGGAGTGGAGGTGAAATTTTAAATAATGGCACCCTTTCGAGTGACTACCAAGCTGTCAGGCAGAAGCAGTGGCGCTGCGAGAAAAGCACGTGCAACGACAGCCACCTATCGCGTATTCGTATCACGCAATTCTGGCTGCCAGTGGTACGTCATTCGCGCTGTTGCTAATCAGAACTAACCGCTGAAGCGTGCTCGGTATCCCGAATCAGCACTCGAAACAAAGGGGACACGGAAACCGGTGGCGCATCGCCATCTTTACAGTTCCTCGTTCATTTTACAACCGCTTCTGTCGATTGCGCTGCCGTTCCGTCCAATTTTCACGGCTCCGTCAAAACGCTTGTTTTATTTTGTTTCGCGCTCCAAATGCGAATCGCCGCGATCCCTCCAATCAGCGACAAATGGCGGCGCATTTGCAAGAACAACCATCAGCCGTCTTATACATTTTTCCATCCCATTTCTCCACGATCACCGCGCATGTCGCTTTCGCAATTCAACGACCCGATAAAAATTGCAATGAATTCCTTGAATCAATTTCCTCGATTTTTCTTCGCGCGATAATGAGCGCAATTAACGGCGATACCGAAAGTTATGAAATTTCAGCGCGTCGATATGGTAATGCGTGACAAATGAGCGGGGCATTACTGTCGTGCATAAGACGAGTGATTTTGCAATAATTTCGTGCAAAGCGGCGCTCTTTTTCCCTCGCTTTCCGACCTCTTTGTGTCTCTCGTGCACCCTCTTGTTTATGGGAACAATTTGACTTGCAAAGCGAGCGAGAACTCCGGATCTCCCGAAGCCAAGGAATGGAAAGCGCTGAACACGATGGAAACACGAAGTCGCCAAGATTTATTTGCGAGCTAAAACTTTCCGGCAGGAGCCTCTCCAAGTGTCTGCAGCGTGTCGTTCGGTGAGGAATAGTCACGAAAATGGAAGGCTCGCGGACCCGGTTTGCTGGGGCCGCCCAACATACAAATTGGACTGGTTATGACGCCGACTTATTACCGCGCGACAGAGCTTCTTTGCGCCCGCCTTATCGAGCGCGAACGACTGTCTCGCGGCAAATTAATTACGCCGCTATATGCGTGAAATGCAATCAAAGCATTGACATATCTGACGGAGAAAATTGAATGAAGCAAAATATTATTTGCAATCAGTAGCGCTTGTTTGATAAATAGAGAAATGAATCGGTTTTTCCTCGCGGCCGCTTCTGTAAACACTCGCCGATATTAATTGGCGGAAAGCGACGACTTCCTTCTGGAACGGCCGGCTCAATATAAATTGCGACACTTCGGCGGCAGTAAATAATAAGCGCTTAATCAATTTCGTGAAATACCACGCGAATTAATTATTCGGCGCGGTTTATCGTTTCGGAGAATTCGAGCGATATCTTATTTGCCGCGTATTGCACGTAATCTCATTACTGGCCGTTAAAAAGCGTAAGCGTACAATAAGTGCAATCTGAAATTAATACGAGAAATTAATACACGCACGTAAACTCACGGACGCGTTTTTCAGCGTCACTTTATCGTATCCTTCATCCTTATTTATTCGCTTACATCATTTCGCGGGGCTTTATCAGCTCGAAAAAGAAGGATAAAGAATCGGCAATTAATAAATCTTTAATAAGTGCCGTGTTTAAATGTTGGCGTGAAAAAATGCGCGAGATCAAGCTGGCGGGTTAATCATGCAGATCGCGTTGTATTTAATGAAATATAAGTTTATGTGCGCGACCAGTTTCTAATGCTTCGGCTTGGAAATGCTTACATACTGGGAATTGATAAGACTTCGAGCCGTTTGGAGTCGTGAAACGCCCGCCTATGAAATCGAAATTTCATTGGCATGGCCGATGGGCAAATCTTAATTAAATTTCTAAAATTATTGGTTATCCGGGTTCGTAAATCATGCAAGTAGTTTCGTCGAAATGTAAAAGTAACGCTCCAATCATACCCAATCTTTATATTACCAACGAATTGCGGTTGTGTTATTGGAGTGAAATTAGCAAATCTAGTGCTACCGCATTTATTATGTGAAATTTTAGTTATATATCGAATTTTTTAAATGACCACATTATATATTTTTATAATTAAACACTCTACATTTGTAAGTTTCAAACACATTTTTACGGATGAAATGTTTCGGATGCGTGATGTTTGCAACTCAATTTAACTTTCGTCTAAACAGGTAATTTTCAATCTCCAACCCTGTATTCACATTTTCTACTGCAAATGCGTTAACGTTCATTATTTTAAATATAAAATAGTCAAATAATATCTTATATTTAAATACGTGACTCCAATATAAAAAATAACCATTAAATGTAAACATACTTCCCAAGTATATAATAATTTCAATTTTTAATACCACATAAATAAAAAAAATGTAATTCGCACATAAAAAAATATGTGCGAATGAAACGAAAATACATTGTTACGATAAAAATATTGTGCATAAACTTTCTTCGCACCTTTTTATTCGTTGAAAAAGGTAGTATTTTACTTATTTAAATCGCCTGTACAGTGATTCACTTTGCGTCGTAATTACATTGGATAAAAAGTACGGTGTAATTTCAGCAAACATATTTTTCAATCAGCGCAGTCACCTATTTTATAAAAAGGTACCTTCGTTTTGCAGTGGTCAAATGAACTAGTAATGAGAAAGTTGGTGAGTTCCTAATTTACGCGATCTTCGTATTCCAGCAACCACCCTTAACCCAGGCACAAACTACTGGCGCAGTATACCACTCGCAGCCCGGCACTTCATGCCATCGGAACTTTGTCGGCGATTAAAACGCTTTAGTAATTAACTGGGTCTCTTCACCTTATGCGGTAACTGTTACCGAGCCTCGCTCCACTATCACCTCCTCCTTCCGGTTCTCCGCGTTCCTCTTGTCGCATATTTAGGAGTGAGTTACCCCGGCAACCATACTCAAAGTGCTCTTCTCACGTTGCCAGGGTAACCTCTTCATTCCCCTACAATTATATATGTGTCGGTAGTTGGGAGGTGCGAGGCGAAAGGACTGCTTCAAATTGTTGATCTGAATGAATTTATACAGCAGTCCTTGGATGAAGGACTGCGGTATTATTATTCTTGTTTTACACTGTGAATTCGAAGTGTAAAACGCACGAGATTTTACGTTATATCACATAAAATTATGTCTTTTACGTAAAATTGTATGGGATTTTTACGGATGTTTACATTTTTTACGTAAAACTTATAATATGGCTGCTAAAGTAAGTGATATATCAGGTAATTTTACAGAACCGAGTTTACAACGTGGTGAGAGCTGTTATTGTTTTTTTTACTGGAACGATTGCTTTTATGCAAAATTTTGCAACTGGAAAATCATATATGAATAAAATGTGAAAAGAATTTTGTATTTATGTTGAATACTTGCGGCAATTCGGACATTTTAGTATTCATTTGGTATATTATATGGTTTAAATTTCGATTAGTAACACTGCTAAGGGCCGCCACTTTGAAGAAAAATACGACTTTTGTTCTAATTAAGTAATATCGTAAATCGTATTCTATTTTGCAGATAATGAATATTTATGTTCGTATAACTCATTATATTGAAAATAGTTGAATAAGATAGATATCTTGTGAAATGCTGTTTCAGTTCTGATCTGTTTATTTACAATTGAAAACATTAAATGTGATATTAAAAATAAAACAAAAAGAAACCACTTATTTCTCTGGTAATCATACTGCTTCACCCAAAAATTCTACAAAGTAAAAAAATCTTTGAGCATTCGATAGAAGATATTGCATATTGAATATTAAATAATCGAGAGTTTGAAAAATAATTTAGTGTAAAATCTCTTAAATAATCATTGAGTGTCTCAAATTCACTCAATGATTATCTCGATAAGGTGTATGTATGTGTTTCAGTTTCAATATAATGAAATATCCAAGAGGATTCCCTGAAAAATGTGAAGACACAACAATAGCTGCACCTGATAAGAGTTGTATTAAGTAATAGTTAACCGAAATTATGATATTTTTGTGACGAAAAAGAAATTTAACTTGTGGAATAGTAAATTGGAAATATAAAATTGGTATTACAAGGTTATAAAGCGGAGGTTTGATAAAAATGTTCACGAATTCTGTTTGTGCAAACTAGAATTTTTACCAATAAAGACATTTTCATTTATAACTTTCAATAATAATCACAGTGATTAAATTAAAATTGTATCAGATTAAATCTTACTAACGGCTTCCTGTGAATACTTTTCGAAAAACGTGTTATTATCACCAACCCTGAGACTTTTTTTCAAGAAATTTAAAAAATGCAAGAAACACCACAAATATTAACTCATCATGCATGTATACTTGCATATATTACATCTCAAATGGCCCAATATCTTTCTCCCATAACATAATAATCGTGTTAAAAATCTTGACACTTATCTCCTCATCCTGAAAATAAAGGTAATTTTCCTCTTTACTTCATCTCGCATATCATTCATTTATTGACACTTTGGCACAACATTTACCGAATAACCAACAAAAATAATTTCTCATTTGCCGCTCGGGTACCACAACAAATAACTTTAGCCTACAAATTATTACGTCCACTTGCGAAAAATGCCAAGCACCTATCTGGCTGCGCATCGCAAAATTATACGCGAGCATCTCGCATGTGTGATATTAATATGCATCAACCGCGCGTAATGTCCGTGAAACGTACGTAAGATAACGCAACAGTGCCGAACAGACTGTTTCTCAGTGAAAAACGCGCGCGTCTGCGTTGACGCTCGGACTCGTTTTCGAAACGGAAAGCGCTCGCAGCGCAGAGTTAACGATTTTCGGAAGTTAACGGAATGCATAATCGAAGACAGGTTCCCGCGACGTAATTCCACTTTATCTCAATCAATTATGCAATCCCTCTTGCGGCGTGTACATTCAATTTTTATCGCCGCTGATCTTATATTAAAAGTGTGCCCATTAATTCAATTTCACGATCGTAAAATGCCGATACACGCGGCGTTCCACGACATTGTCGCGACTCGTGCGCGCGTCCACAGCGTCGGATAATTGCGCTCGTTTCAGTACATAATTAATCAAATTCCAATTTATTCGGCGCCGCGTCTGTTTCGTGCGTTCGGCCGGGCGGAACTTCAAAAATTATGCGCCCCGACGAAGACGTTAAAATTAATATTTGACGCGGCATTAGCGTCGCGCATGAATAAGACAGTTCCGCGGGTGACAAAAACGCGGCAAAAACGAACAACCCGAGCGGACACAGAGGGGATCTGTTGGGTTATGAAAAATTGATCGACCGCGATATCTCACGTTTAGGCAAGTTGGCCGCGCGAAGGCAGCGCACGTGCTGCTCATAGATCAAAACCCGGCAACTCGAAGCGCGCCTTAATATGAAACTTAAATAACGATACCGCACAGTCGCCATGACGGAACCGGGAAGGCAAGTGGAAGAAAAGGAATGGCCCAGTACTGGTTCCGTATTAGCGACGGTTGGTTGACTTTTGAATAAGTCTTGGCTCAGTGCTGGTAGAGAATTGTTGCCATCCGTTGGAGATTAAAAGGGGATAAATAACACTGAGAGTAATAAGTGTTTAAGAAGGTCTTTCGAAATTGTGGAAAGCATATGCAAGCAAGGGGCAGATGTTATTAAATGTACAACGATTAAGTTATGATAAAAATCTATACAAATAAGAGACGTTTACTATCAAATCGGTTGGTTAGTATAACCTTCAATACAGTATTATGTCAAAACGTGAATGCTATACCTAGTCGTGTATTAAAATGCTTATTCAGTAGCCATCCTTAAATAAATTAATTAAGGTTTAATAGTCGTGTACTTTACCCTGAATAGGTATTAAGAAATTAGAATTTCTATTCAATTACAAAAGTAACATTTAATTTATGTAGAATAAAATGTGGCGAATGAAAACAGTACACTGCAAAAATTCCTCTGCCAACTCGGTGTATAATCAGTCTATTATTACATCATTTGGTGTGAAATAAACATTTTTTGGTGTAATATGAACACCATTTTGTGCAAAATCGGACGAATGTACCCCAAATAGTGTACATTTTACCCTAAATGGTGTAAAAATAGATCGATTCTACGCCAACGTGTAAAGTTGGCCCAGAATTTTTTACAGTGTATTAGGTGGATGTCCCTATTTGTAACATTTTCATCAATAATAGTTTTTAAAAATTGCATTCGGATAGTTTGGGAAATCAACTTCTCAGTGTTATATAGAGTAATGTTAACGCATATGGGCATTGACTTACCACTATATAATTATCAGAACTCATTTACAGGCAGTTATTTTGATTTTGTAAATATTTAATGCATGATTATTTAGAAATACAGTGCATTTGCATCACTAATTTGTATACATGAATTTATTAAGCTTAATAATTTCCGTTCAAAAATAATGTCTAAGAAACAAATTTACAATAGTTGTACATCTAACTTTAGGCCGATTTTGCATTTAAAACCCGTCAATTTTTCTGAGTGAAAATATACATTTTTTTCTGAATATACGTAAGCTTGCAATTAGAATTTTATAAAAATTACTCTCCTAGTAATATGAATCTCTTTAATCTGTTTTCCTGAAAAACTCTTTCTCAGTCCCGAGCAACAGTTATGTAATCCTCAGAAAACAACACTCAGAAAAATTTTGGTTGAACAAACCAAATTATTTGGTTAAAATAGCACTAACCAAATTTGGTTGAACTAACTAAATGTTTTGTTATTTGATTTAATTAAATGTTTGGTTGATTTTACTAAATGTTTGGTTGATTTAACTAAATGTTTGGTTTATTTAACCAAATATTTTGGTTAGTGCCATTTTAACCAAACCTTTTTCTGAGTGAATGGTGGACTCGTACTAGCTGACGGTTGGCAGGAACAAATGGCCAGACCGTTGGGCCGATCCTTGCCATTGTTAGTCGATCGACTTTTCCATCTGGAAAACGATCCCGGGCGCCAACGTAACCGCGTTATCCGGCGCATCAGGTCGAACGTGTGTGCTCGCAAACACGCTTGGACGGCGGCGCGCGGCAAGCCTCGTTAACGATAACCGGGTGAGATATAAATTATACGAAGCGTCTCCGTAGGTTGCCTGTAGGACACGGATAATTAGAGAGTGCGATCGGCCGGGCCAATGCAATGTAATCGATTGCGCGGCGATACGATCGGCCGGACCGATCCACATGTTTTTTAGGCTTTCGCGCACTGAGGCCGGGATCAATTAGGTCGAGGGATATTTTGTTTGGAAGGCGCGGTGGTGGATCGTTGGCTGTGGCGAGTGTTTCGCTGGTTGGATTGAAAAGGCGACGGGGTCGGGTATTGGAAAATGTGGATCGGTCAAGTAAGTACTGATATGGCTATTTAGATGATCTGATTGCGGACGCGAACAGTGCAGGGCAGCAAATGTATTCGATTGCACGGAATCGCGGCGCTGCGATCTAAATTGTAAAATTAATGATTGGATCGTTTAATTGGTGATTGAATAACGAAAAGATGTAATAAGTTGTTGAAATGGCGAAATTATTGTGCGGGTCTTTGGAAAGGTGTGAAGGCTGGGAGAGGATGGAAGCGGAGTTTATAACAATCTTAGATTTCATGTAGTTTACAATGAGTTTTGAGTAGTATTAGATTGGAATAGTATGAGGTAATCAGGACCACCATGTAATCATTGTGTGTATGAGTTCATTTAACATTTAACATTAAACTAACAAATAATGTTTTCATCAGTAAGTATATTTCTCTCCAAACAATCCAAATTGTAACTACAAGATAACCTTTATACAGGATTATGTTCGATCAAAGATACATGCTACCATTCCAGCTGATCTTGTATCATTTGCAACGATGTGTATTTCTCACTACATCAGTAATCTCACAATGTAAGATACATTGTAAAGATAAATACTATTTTCCACAATTTCAAAAACCATACTTTACATATCGTTGGAAAGATTATTCGAATCAAAAAGGAACTTCATTGTACTTCGCGCGATTCAGGATTCACCGTCTCCCTCGAATAATTTTCCACCTCAAAATTGGCAAGGCATGTCGATGGATATCTCCATCGACGTAAAATTAATCAACATCCTTGGCCGCTGTTTTTCACAAGCTTATTGTTTACGGTCGCTTTTACGAGCGTCGAACGTAATTAAACTTACGTTCGCGCAACGGATGCCCTAACCATATGCGACACTTTAGAGTTGAAGTTCAGTAGAGTGTGATAAATTCAGTCGTAAACCTGCTCCAGGAATTTCCCGGCGCGGAACACATGTACACCTATAAATAAAGATCGTTATTAATAGGGTAATTGAATATTTTCATAATCTGGTGTACGTGTTTAACAGCGCACGTAACGAATCGCCGGAATCAACATCCGCTGCGCGACTCTGTTGTTTTCACCCGGGACCATTAAACAATCGAATTGAATCTTAATGCCGACGTTGACGAAATTGCGGTTTTCGATTTAAATGGAAAGTAAGCAATTAAAAAGTCAATTTCCGTGGACTTTTCGCGAGACGCGGCATTATCTCTTCAATTTTATTACAGCCCCGAGGTAAAGCAGGCGTCGAATCATCGAGGCTGCGAGATCGATGCGCGCGAGTCGGAGAAACGGAGCCGGGGGTGGGGTGAGGGAGGGGCGGGGGAAGGAGACACTGTGGCGCGGGGGTGGCTGGTGGGGGTTGATTTTAATTTCCTAATTTTTCGCACTTGCCTCCGGGCGGGCGGCCGACACAATTTCCTCCTCAGAAGAGAATAGACGTAATTACTTAACGCCTCCGAGCCCCTTGCGCCGTGCGCCACCTTATTAAAAGAGAATCGCACCCCCGCGAGTTCGCGGCGAGGCTGGGGAGTGGGGACGGCGGTGCGACCGGGTGGGGGCGCCGCTCCGAGGTGAAATATACACACCTACGGCGCCGCTTCGTGGTGAAAACGAAAATGAGAATCGCGATAAAACTCGCCAGAGAATTGCCCGGCCTTATCCAAAATTCCCTCGGAGTTTCTAACTCAATAGCACTCAAATTAGTTCGGATAAATAATTAAACTGCTCTTCATTGTATCATCCTCGAATGAAACTTTGAATTCATTATCCGCTTTTAATTCAACAGGTAATTGACTCGCGATTATGCAATTAGTAAACCGCTCTTCCTCCAAACTCCTAATTCAAAGTCACTTTCCGGAAACCCCCAGTGTCGTTCCTGCCTTATGATCCCCCGGAAACCCCGGCGATCTTCTTCCTCAGCCATTCCCCGGTCTGCCCGACACCCGCTAAATCCGCTGCAAGTACGCGAATAAAAACACCACCCGATTAAATTAAGCCTAGTCATCCCAGAGAGGTAATTTGCGGACTGGCCACTTAATTCAGCCCCGGCTCTTAAATTCTTGAAGCATCCGTGCTTAGCAACAGCTTAATCATCCTGGATCTGTGGATGAGTCTCCGCGCCTTCAATTAGCCGCCGAATCCGCGCGGGATATCGAGCGCGGAATCCGCCGCCGAAACTGGACCGCGAATCCATCGCCCGGATCGGCGATTGCGAAGGGTGGTTTTTCGTAGGGAGCC
Organism: Ceratoteleas bidentatus; assembly: GCA_022817645.1. Classification (NCBI taxonomy): domain Eukaryota; kingdom Metazoa; phylum Arthropoda; class Insecta; order Hymenoptera; family Scelionidae; genus Ceratoteleas; species Ceratoteleas bidentatus. The sequence continues at coordinate 12,647 of JABFPB010001225.1, read as the reverse complement.
ATCTTGCGGCTGCTTTCAGGGCAGCCGTCAATTGATTCGTCCCCTCCAGGTTGCGCGGCGCTGGTAGGGGGCGTTGATTCAATTCCGACAAAAAAATTGTGCCGTAGGCGGGCCTCGCGCTATAATCCCGTCCGCGCCATTCGCCCGCGATACCGAGGCTTGGCGGCGCGCGGCGTCGAGGCAGCCAATGGCCGCGCGGTGGGTGGCGACCCAAACTGGTTTGCCGCTCGTGGAACGAGGGGTACTTCCAGGTCGAGTTTACAGGCAGATAGTGTTGTGCCGTTGGCTCGTGCCGTAGTGATCTGACACAGCCGGGTTTATCGCCAGTGCAACATCCCGGTGCGCGTGTCCAGGACTGTCAAACCCGGTGACCGATAACGGGGTCGCTTTTCACTCGGCCGAGGTGCTGGGACACCCGCGATGACACCCGGACAACACCCCCAGGGACCGTTGAGTGCTTGTGTCCGGCTGTGAGACTGTGATTGGTGTGTTCAGAGACAGGGACTGGTGATTGGACTGCTCGCGACGACGAGTCACCGGGTGCGGGTTCTGCGAGAACTCATTCGCGAACTCGAGAAATGAGTGACATGCCAGAACCAAGGCTGCAGCTGATCCCTGGACCAGATCGCTGGCTGGCAAGTGCAGCTGGGGTGCGATTCTAGGTGGGGCGTCCTGGGCTCCAGGTCCTGAGGGTTAGTTTCGGGTCGCGTGCAGCTGCTGGGACCAGGTGGATCGGCTGTTCGGCTTCCGACGGACGGCGAACGACTCGGTCGGACTGATGGCAGCGAGGATGTTGGTCTAGAAGCTGGGACGGAAGTGGAGAGCGGATGCTGCTGGTGCCCGACGCATGACTCGCCGGGGTGGGTGATTCCTGGGACGAGGTCTAGGGATCAGGAGAGAGTTCCTCGATGCAACTGCAAGGCTACTGCTAAGGCGTTCTCCTGCACGGAGATCCACGGGCGTCCGCGCTGATTCCCAACATGGTCCTGGAGCCAGGAGGTGGTCTGTCGTTCCCGCCGCCTCCTGGTGGCGGCTCCACCGCGTCCGGCGGATCGCTGCTCGGCCCGGCGCGGCTGTTCCAGAGGGCGGCACCGGTGTTCCCGTTCCACCTGGCGGGATGGCCACCGCATCACCCGGTCCTGGGCCAGGTGCAGAGCCAGGTACAGACGATGCAGCAGCACCAGGTCGCCGCGGCTGCCGTCCGCTTTCTGAGTCACCACCACCCGCATCATTCGCATCCGGCCCTGGGAAATCATCCCCTGGTGCCGGCGATCACCGCTCACCACCCGGCTCACCACTTGCATCACGGGGGCGATCACGGGGAAGACGACGATGACAAGAAAGGTAAGGACTTGGAGATAGGGTTACTTGGGGGGTTGGGGATAAGAGCGATGTGTCTGGTGGGTGAGAAATTGGGGGTTAGAGTTGAGGAACACAGGGAGAGGGTGAATGATTTAAATTACTTGAAGTTAAATGACTTAACTTTGGACGGCTTAGCTAAAATATCGAGATCAGGATAACTGTGGAGGTTAGTTGGAATAAAAAATGCGCGATGAATTTAGGATTTGGGAACTATCGCACTTACCGAACCTGTTTTTGTGATAGGAATTTGGTGAATTTAACAGGAAGAGTATTTTGGTCGTTAGTCAAATATAAATATTCGACTAAACTTTTCTGTCAATCAGTTAAACTTTTTGTGTTTGACTAAACTAATCTCGGTTTGCATTAATTCGAATATTTAGGTTTGATAACTATATTTGGACGGAGTTATGTTAAATATCTATGGCTTTTATTAAGAGTGTTTGTACTGTGACAAAAGAAAACATTCGACTGTGTTTTCAGGGGATGTGTTTATACAATTACAGTAGAGAAGCATAAGATTTTTAGCAGTAGAACTCTACGTTGGTTGCCCTGAAGTCCCTAGGCGTTTTATGAATATGTTCGGGAGGCTGCGATTCAGAGATAGTTAATTAAAATATACTGATTGGTTATTGTTTTTAAGATTGTAAACACTGTTAAAAAATCTGAAATACGAAACATTGCAGAAAGTTTTTTGGAATTCTAAACATGGAAAAACTCCTGTTTTAAGACATTTATTTTTTATATAAATAAATATTCTGTCAAGGTTATTTAGTAGGTTACGATAAATTTTATTTCTAAATTAGTGGACGTTATTCCCGATTAAAAATTGATATGAATCACGGTTGTGCTGCAAATTTTTAGAAAATGCCTTTAATTTCAGATAAATGTAATATTTTTTATAATTAAAAATTAATACAATTCGAATTAAAAAAAATTAATAATATAATAAAAATTAATAATTAATTGTGTACACAATTCTAATATTTTATGTACACAATTCTGTAATATTTTTGCTATGTTATTAATAGTTGTGGTGATAACGTTTTATAACTACGTTAAATGATTGATTCGGATTCTGCATTTCATACATGTTTATTCAGGAATCGTGTAAAACGTCCTTATCTGGTTGTTACTAAAAGCTACATGAAAAATCGTATTTATTTGCTTTGAAAACTTAATTTCAAAACACCACACATGTTTTATTTCCCTTGGAAATGAAGAATAAATGTCGTCGTGGCTATATCCTTGTAACAGCAAGTAACTCTTACCTATACATACATCACTTGTCAACGTAACCTCAGAAAAAGATATTTCAGCATAAAATCTCAAAAATGAATGTAATGAAAAAGAAATTCTGCCTCCGGAACTTCAGAACCCATTCTGTCGCCTCGAACAACATCAACGTCTCTTAGATAAAGTTTTTCTCTCGCAGCCTCCAATCATTAAATCATTCGAAATGCGCTAAACGTCTATAATTCCATTACCCTGTAACGCGATCGCTTATTTAGCATTAAAATGTCAGCGCTGCAACGCCAGTTCAGACGCAATTGCTCTGATCGCCAGACACGCGTTCTTTTTTCAATTAATTACGATTACGAAATTAATTCAAAATTCAATTTGCCGGATTGCACAACCCTTTGATATTATCGATTAAATAAGATTACATAAACTGATACCTCCGATTATATAACCACGCATACGTTAGAAAACGGCGCCACAACATTGTGCCGGGCAACGACAGCCTTCTCACATCCGCGAAAAAGTCGCAACAATAACTTTCGAGGAGAAAAGCGTTGGTTATTTATCCGCAATGAATAATGCACGCGCGCATGTTTTATTTATAACATTCCAATGATTTATAACACAATCGCCCTGACGAATTGATTCGCCATAATCGCCCGGACGGTGTCAGCATAATAGTCGACTTGTTCCCCCCGTCGATCATCTTTCGAAATCTACGCAGCAATGTTGAGAAAATGGCCCACAGAGGGTTTTGTTATGCGGTCAATCATAAGATTGTTCCTGCGCTCCCCGGGGAGCGCTTGAGCCGCGCGACCCTCCTGCCGACGGCCGAAAGAAAGTTTTATTTACGCGCTCGCGAGGGTCCGAATCTGCGTGACGCGTTTCCGGCGTCTGCATCCTCACTCATGGCGCGAAACGCGACACAAATTTCTAATAGACCAGATAGTCGAGTAGTAGCAAAATAAACCAGTTTATTTTGATACCCTGCAATATAAACATCTTATTTGAAGAGGTTTCGCCCAAAAAAAATAAACTAAACCTGGTAATCCGGGGGTGAGCGATTAGCTTTTCTTGTATACCCTCTTATAAATCTGCAGCTTCATCTAGGATTCTGTTAATGTTGAAATTAAACGTTTCACCTGAGATCTGAATAGGTTAGGGACACAAGTAAAGGTGTTACCTTAACCTTGTCATACTGACTAGGCATCTTAAAAAATCCTTTTGGAACAAAACGAAGTATTTTGGCACAACAATAATCCTATTCATTGAAAAGGCATCGTTTTGTGATGAAAGGAGTGTTTTCATTCAAAAGATTTTCATGTGCTTTTTCTAAGTGTTGAATAGATTGACTCCAAAGTGAGGAATTGACTCAAACTGAAAATGCTTGGGTCAACCAGTTAAAATCTTGACGAAATAATAACCTGAAAATCGTGTTGTCTCAATCATTTTCAGGTTTATTCAAGCAATAATTTCTAAGAGTGTAACGAGCGCTAATCCGGCCGTTTGAATGAGCCGCAGTCGGATGAAAATCAATTTTTCGACAAAGCTGGCTCCGTTCGAATAACAAATGACGAGCCGGCTTGACAATTTCGACGGAAAACACGTGCTTGTCGTTAATTTGTTTCCCGATTAATTATCCGTAATCTTATTACGGCGACACCATTCGCACACTGTAAATAACAGAAAGTCATCGGTCCAGGCGAGTCTGCTGCGGGATTCAGGGACAGTCTAAAAGATTAATTACTCCGCTAATCGAGTCGACTTCTAGCGGGGTCCTCTTGCATCGGGCGCGGGTCCTTTTTTTGTCGTCGCGGAATCGCAAATAAAAGTTCGCCGAATGAAGAAGGAGCGCACACGAGATGGCTGGAAATCAGCCGAGATAGCATCTGGACGCTTCATTGCCTAAACTAGACAATGTCTTATATGGAAATGTAATAGTTCACTCGGCTTGTCTTGATAGGTGAATAGATATATCTTAACGACGAGACCCGAGATGTAATCGGCGCTCTCTTTTATTGAGTAAACGATGCAGTTTCGTTACAAGATAATAACCGTGAATTCTGATTCTGACGCAAATCCCAATTGGGGATTTAACCACTGATGAGTATTTTATGTTTGAATTGCGCTTGTAGAAATAAAAACTTGAAAATGTTTGAAAAAATCTGAAAAAAATCTGAAAAAAGTCTGAAAAAAGACTGAAAAAGTCTGAAAGAAGTCTGAAAACAGGTTGAAAAAAGGTTGAAAAAATCCGAAAAAAGTCTGAAACAAAATCTCAAGAAAAACCTTAAGAACAGTCTGAAAAGTTCCAATTTTGACACCATTGCAGATCTGTTTAGACATTATCAGACTTTTTCAGAGAATTTCAGACTTAAATTACATGTTCGTAATTCTCTGGAAAACTATAAAACTTTCTGAAAAGTCTGACAATCTCTGAAAAGGATGAAATTCTCTGAAAAGGATGAAATTCTCTGAAAAGGATGAAATTCCCTGATAAAAATGATATCCCTGTTAAAAAAGTCTTCGTAGATAGGAGTCGAACCCCTGACCTATCATATAGAAGGCTGGAAGTATAAACACTCGGCCAAAGTCCTTATACCTTGAAGACTGATTCAGAAGCTCTACTTCAAACTCATTTAAACTATTGTGTATTCTATTAGTTAAATAGAACTTCTGAACAAAACTGAAAAAATTGGGACCCAAACTTTTTTCAGATTTTTTATTTCTACACAGGTGGGTGAAGATTTCTTGTGACCATTTTTTTTAGTTATTAATCAGAAGAGAAATATTACATTTTTGTTTACGATTCAAATATCATGACCTTTGTTTCAATCTGTGGATTTAATTTTGTTTTATTTTTTATTTTTACAATAGTATGCAGTTCACGATTACATACCGAATTGTTTAATGCAGACACGGTAGTAGTAACCTTTCATCAAAGCCAAATGTCAGTTTTCAAATTTGAATGAAAGATGTAAACGTGTGTTAAAGTGTCATATTTTTCATGTCAAAATAACAGATTCACCTTTACGCACTTCCAAATAATTTCAGTTTTTGTCACTTATACGCATTTTTCTGGAGGGCCAATAAACTTTTTTACCTCGTGCAATAAAAAGCATTTCCTTATAATTATTTCTTTACAATGTAAAAAAACCTTTAAAAACCCTCATATGATACATTACTTTTACGACCGAATAGAAATTCATGTCAGTTACGTGGGTAATTGTTAAATACATTCTACATTTTCAAAAAGAATTGTTCTTTTGTTTATATAAATGTGAATTTCTTCTATTAATTTTAATACCGAGCTTAATGTTTAAATAAATACATTTGAAAATCTTCAAATTCGTATCTAAAAAATATACAAACTTTTGAAATAATACTTTCAAATATTTCTTCTTTTTCGACACTGTTACAGTCTGTTCGCCCCAAATTAGTCGACTGTCCACTATGCTTAACTGTTTTCCAGCTGCGCCCAAAAGCTTCACGCCCAAATCACTATCCACGCTTTATCTAGCTGAAACCTCTGCCGACGTAATTCAGCGCTCGGCCTTGCTTAACAATTTCCATACCGACTTTAATAATCGAATCGTATGAATATGTATACGCCAGACGACTGCAGCATGTAAATCTGCCGATGAAATTATTTTTTCGGAAAAAATAGCTGCGGCCCATATGTTCACCTACTAGTTTTACATGATCGTAATATTCTTAAACGCGAGTTCGATCGTTAAAGTTTACGTTCCGAAACTCGTTCGCTCCTGTAAGCTATAATGGAGACTTAGCCTGGTATTTTGAAAACACATCTCGCCGGCAAGAAATTCGAGGAAAGGAAAACATGCCATTATAAACGCGAATACTATATAATTATCGAAAAACTCGTGCGCCAGAAGGAAATCGACGTTGGTATTAACACTTTGAGCGCTTTACGACGCGTCCACCCGCTATCTCAATTTAACGCGCAACGGCCTCGTAAATATCAAGTTAAGCAATGTTACACGTTTGCATTGATCCCGCCGCAAAAATTTGATTCTTATTTATAAGCCACTTTTTGTCGCGATTCGAACGCAACGCGGTGCGCATTGTTCGATGTCGATCGCGAAACGATCGGCTCATTAATAACGCGGTTTTTGTCGCAGCTGCGAGTAAGAAATAACACTTTTTTCGTCACGGCACGATTTGAAATATTTGGACAGAATCTGGGCCACGGTGTTCTGGCGAGCGGTTCGCTGGCAAAAAGAAAAAGGCAAATGATAAAATTGACTCGGCGTTCATTTTTTTCGCGCGTTGTCGACTTCCTAATCGCTAAATAACTATGCTCATTTTGCTCCGAAGGAAATTGACTTTTTTCGCTGGGATAATATTTTCTCCCTAATAATGTGTTTTGAGTGAAAGATGAGACAATTGTGCTGGAAGAACGAGTTCTTAAAGGATCATTAGGGTATTTCTAAACCTTTTTTATTGTCCTTGAATGGATGCGTTCATTATTTCAATTAAACGTATTATATTCCTCGACAGATGTTTGATTTCTGCGAATTTACAATTAAAATGTAATATTATGGATTATATTTAGGAGTAACTGAACCGTTCGCTACGCAGGAAGTTATTAAACATTTGTTTTGTTGCTCTTAAGCAATAAGAGTAGATTAAGTGACCTGAGCTTGAATTGGTAATCATAATAGTTAGAGGTGTCATTTTTCAATTTAATTTTAATTGATGAAATTTTAAATAAAGTTATCTCGAAGTTAGCGCGATTATGCAGTTATAATTAACTTTTGATCTTTTCACAGTTACACGCTGTAATTTAAAATTATGCAGACATCGTGCAAGCGTTGTTTTATAATGTCTTTTTTTCTATAATGAACCGAGTTCAGTCGTTTTGAATTAAGGTTTTCGTTACATTTTTGTCAGACACTTGTCAATTAAAATAGTGTTTTTTGTATTTTAAATGCGTTTTTGCTCTTGAAAATAGAAAATTGTTAACATATGAGGAAAGCGTTTTGCATTTTAATGAATTTTTTGTTGGTCAGTTAGTTTACAGCGAAATCATACTTCAGCACAAATTGTTGCAAAGAAATAGACCAAAAATAAACGCTTACTTAGTAATGATACATTAGTTTGCCTACAATTATTCTATAAAAGGAGATTAAATCTGTGGAGAGTTAAATCAGTGAAATATCTAACAAATCCAAATTTTCTTTCGAGTACTATAAATTACACTTCGAAAACACCTATAATATCTCTAGCTTTCAGCAAACTTTACTTTCAGAAAACCTGCTTAATCGAACCTAAACCTCATAACAAATTTTTCTTCCTCACTAAAGATTTCAATATTACTGCCACCAAGTTTTCTTCGTATAATGAAATCAACCTCATTGCCGTCTGCAAAGAACGGCGATAACATGGAACTTGAAAATCGAACCTGGCTTCTGTTTCCGTATATTTAATTCAGCAATTTCCATTCTAACTGTCATTCTACCATTACAGATTAAAATTATCAAAGTTCATCAACACTTCTTTACGAAAACTTGTAGAAATTCCACTCCAGACCCTTAATCTAGTCCTCGTTCTATACTAAATCTCAACACTCAACGACAATTCATATATTACTGCAAAATCTATTTAAACAAACATTCCAAAACAACACCTGTTTTCCTGAAATATTATCATCTTGTCATTATAGTTTGGTTCGATAAAAACTACGTAAGCAAAGGTGAAATTCCGTCCAGTTCATACTCCTCATGTGTCCATAACCTCACTTCTGAACAGAATCCAGGTTACACAAACCGGAACTCCTCTCACGCGATCGGATTCCGGTTTTCGGTAGCCGGATTATCCTGAAAATTATTTTAATGTGTAGCAATTCCTAGATGGAAAAAATGTCTATCCTCTGCAATGCAGATCCTAGAAAATACAACTCCCCCCTACCTTTCCTCCCTCAAATGTTACGAATTGCTCGTAGGACCTCAATTTCCTCTTCGCCCAGTGGTTCTCCTGAACGAACTATGCGGTGTCTTAACCTAGCTTCAAATGGCACCATCTAAATTTTTCTCAGCCTCCATCCTCTCCAACACCTCTCGACCTCCTTCTTCCTTTTCGGTCCCTCCTTCCATTGCCCATCCGAAATCAATAACCCTTATCAATTATCTCCGAGGCGACAAAGGCCGGTCTCTCGAGGCGCGAACGCAGGAAATCCGCGACGGCCGTAATAAGCGCGGCTGGCGAATGCCGAATACGGAAAGCGGGAGACGAGGACGCGGGAAGCAGCTTATCCTCGGCGGCGGGCAAGAAAAAAGGAGCAGCAAGGGGGCGCGGCAGTCTCTCGAGCGAACGGCGAAACGGGAAAAACAAAACGCGCCGACTCGGGGTAATAACTTAATTTAAACTAAACTACAGTTTAATAATTCTTGGTCAGGCCGGCCGTGGAAGATGCAGCGGGTAACCGGCAATTTCAGAGCCGCCGTTAACTGCCGGTCGTTAGTCCCTTTTCAAAACTCCTTTCTTTCTGCCTTCCGACGGGCGGCCCGTCCTGCCCCGCGCGCCCCCCGGAAGCGCCCGCGACTCGCCTTCTGCGGCTTTGCCGAACGCGAGCTCATTTCGCCGGAGTTGCGTGTCCACCGTTGCGAGGTGCCCCACGGGCTGCGAATCTCGCGCCAGCAACGGCAAATTGAATCGTCAAAATTCCACCCCGCCGATAGACGTACTAACGACCGTACGTCAAGTCCTCGTCGAGTCGTCATCCGCATGTCTCGTTCGCACAAAAAAAGCGCCTTTCGGGCCTGAAGCCCGGCTCGTTTCGGCGGGATCCTCGATAGCCCCTAGTTTGCATAGAGTCGATCCTGCCAGGATAGTCTTGTTTGGCCTTTTTTGTCTTTCGAGTAGACGAAATTGGCGGGTGCTTATTTTATACAAATAAGTCGGTTTAGCAGGAGTAAAAAGCACTCGGAAGCAGCCGGGAAGCTTGTTTGACGTTTCGTATACTTTGCATGCACGAAATGCAGATTTTGGGTGGGAGGAGGGCGTAATAACAATAATGACGCGAGCCCAGTTTTTGGCAATTCTAGGAGATGATGACAATGCTAAGTGTGGAGTTTGACGGGCGAGAACGAAGCGGATGGCGGATGGTGGTTCGGAGACGGAGGTTGGAAGCTATGAAGTCTTCGAAGCGCTTGGAGGTTGGCGGTTGATTGCTCTCTTCGGGTTGTCGATATGTGTCATTCTTCGTTTGCTCTGTTCTCAGGATGATATGTTCATTCGTGGGTTGGGATGCAGGGTGTTTGTTGAGGAATAGGTTTTTGGTGATACATTAAGTTTAACCCTTAACCCTGGAACCTAAAAAAAATCACGTATCCCTAGAATGTCGGTCTGTGAGACCGCTATGCCGTATTAAGTATATTTAACAACAATTTATCAAGAAATTTCGTGGTGTTATAATCAAATATGTTTTGAACATTAAACAGCATTGTTTAACAAACATTTTTATAATTATTTATTTAGAAATGGTTACATAACAATCACAATCGGTAAGGTATTATTCTCAAAGTTATAGCGAAAATCATTTTTGTTAGCGGTCCCACAGATCGACATTCAGGGTTAAGGGTTAATTTTATTTCGTAAAACATTATGCACTCTTTCGAAAATCACGTGTGAAATTTTGTACATTTTACACAACCAATTTACAAAGTGTCAAAACACACTAGCAATTCGGCCCAGGTAAAAAATGCTTTGTTTCAAATTTGTTTTGAGAGGTATTAAGTTATGTTATGTCAGCCGGTAATCGAACAAAGCATGAAAAAATCTGAGAATAACAGAAAAAGAAATATAATGTAAATAGATAAAAAGTAAAAGCACATATTCGTCGCCTTTGTGGAATAACGTGTTAGGGATGGCCGGTAAGAGATAGTTTCGGTAAACAGAATACTTCACAACGATTCGCACTCGTACTTTGTTCCTTTATTGCGTTGGCAACCAGTGAATATCAATACTTAATGCCAATGTTAATGTTATAACGGGAACGTGTGCAAGACGTAGGAGAGTAAGGCGAATTTACGGGCACGGAGCTTCCGGTACTGGACACCGGTCCTGGTTGGGCCTTCCAATTTATTGCTGATTTTGCACACGGCTCCTCGATTTGCACACGGCCTCTTCTGCGCACGGCACTTGTGCATACGTCGTTTTGCACACGTTCCTTATAATATTATTAAAAACGCTGAACATATTTGTGGTGTGGCAACGGTTTTAGCTGATGAAAAAAAAGAATTCAGGGTGGTCAGTCTCAAACCTTTTCCGAATTCCCGGTCAAAAATATTACTTTTTCCCGGTTACTTTCAAAGTAACCGGGAAAGTCCAAAATTGTTAACCGATTTCCAAAGTAAAAGTCAGAAATTATCATAAATTTTGCGTATCAAAATTTATGATAATTTTTGTAAGTAAATTGTTGATCATTTTGTGAGAAAAAAATCTTAAACAATTTATTCGAAAAAATATTTGAAAATTTTTTACGAAAAAAGTTTAAACACAGTTTTTACGAAAAAATTGGTTTGTCTGAACAATTGAAATAAAATAAGAAAAAAATGGTCGAATAATTTAATTACATTAACTGCTTTAGATTTCATGTAAAATTAAATTTGATGAGGTGAAAATTGTTACGAAGTTTGTTGATAAAGGTTGCGTCATAAGGTGACCGTCTGGTGCTTTTTGGCCAAAAATTTCAGATCTTTCGATTTTCATGAATGCTGGTGTTTGGGGGTTTTCAGCCTTGCTGATTTTATATCTGTTGTTAAAAATTCCAAAATTCAGCATCTTAGATCATGTTTTCAAAAAAAAAAAAAATGCTGTGTTAAAATGGCGGATGATATTTCGTATACCTTTTTGGATCCACCATTTCGAAATCTGAATTTCTGTACCTCAGATGAAATGAAAATTAAAATATATTTTGATAATATCGTCTGCCATATTGGATCCGCTATTTTTAAATAAAAATTTTTAACTTTAGATATGAAACTAGCGAGCCTAAAAAAGTAATTATCAACTTTCATGAAAATCGAAGCAGTTTTCAATAATGTCGTCCGCTGGATCCATCATTTTTATAATGTCACTGGATCCATCATTTTATAATGTCACTGGATCCATCATTTTTATTTTTGAATTTTTAATGTCAGATATGAAACCGGCGAGATTTAAAACCGCCAAATACAAACTTTCATGAAAATCGATAGATTTTTAGTGATTGTTACGGAACTTCTGTGAACTCGATTATCTCGAAAACATTTTCGGATTTTGATCCGATTTTGATGTAATTTTCGTTGATGAAATTTTCGCTTTGGAATCCAAAGTCATTCCAAAGTGAATCACTTTGGAATGCAAATGTCCGACTTTTTCCATTCAGAATTTGACCAAACAGAATTTAATATGAACGAAAAATGAATGATGTGAACGAAAAATGAACGAAAAATGAACGCAAAGTGAAAGAAAAGTGAATGTGAAATGAACGAAAAATTAATGAAGTGTGAACGAAAAATGAACGTCACTTCGGAGTCCTGAACCTGAGACTTCGCGGTGGCGATCTTCGATGCTAGCCGTAGTAGGTGTCATATCAGCAAATAGTCGTACGCTTAGATACCTGACAGCCCATACTATGGACTAACGTATCCCGGGAAATTATGACACGCGATTTGCACACGTGTAAATCGTGTGAAACATTGAAACCGATAACGCGGTTATAACGCTTGTAATACGATTGTAATACGCGTGTATCACGCGAATAACATGCATGTTCACAAACGTATGGGATACGCGTGTGAATCACGCATGTTGCACGCGTGCATTACACGTGCGCATAATACGTGTCGCACACGCGTGCAAAACGCATGCCATATGCGTGTGCATAAATAATGCATACATAATATGTATATGGTACACATTATACACACATACGCATATTGCACACATTATGTATGCATACGCATATGGCGTGCGAAACGCCGATGGGGTTCGCCCCCGTGGGCGGCCCGCAGTTTGGCTGCGGGGAACATTGGTGTATCGCC
>JABFPB010001224.1:0-26929 GCA_022817645.1 Ceratoteleas bidentatus | reverse complement strand
AACGTCGATACAACGATGTTTAAAGACGTCGAAACGACGTTGTTATCTTACGTCGTGAAGGTGTTTCATTCCGACGTCTATACAACATTGTTACGACGTCGTTCGGTAACGTCGTATACCGTCAAAGACGTTGATCCGACATCAATAAGACCGTACATTTCTTCCTGGGTATATCACTGAAAAAAATCGTTGAAGTTGATAACTACACACATGACAATTTTTTCGCATAACCGGTAGTGGCTCACAGAACCGTTGACTCCCAAATCCCATCTCCCGCCGATTGTTCACCCTCCTCCATTCATAGATGACGGAGCACAGCCCGGTAAATAATTCTAGGACGTGTCGACGTCGCTCCGCGAGTTCGACAGTTTTCACTCGCGTCTTATCACGCGCGTCAACCGTCATCGTGAAATTTCGGCGGAATATCGGAAACCCGACAGATGACTCGCGAAAGTTTGCGCCCCCGGAACCGGCTGCGCGATTAACGCTGTCACTTTATTACGCCGCCATTATTTCCGTAGGTTCGAATGCGACTTGCTCGACGTTGCTTACTTGTTACTTAGCCAGAGTTCCCCAGACTTGCTCATTAAGGCGATCCGAAACTTCGCCGAATGAAGCACGGGAATGCGCCGGCCGATGATCCATTGTTCCGCGGCCACGTTTAATGGCCGTTTTCTGTGCTTGTTTATTTATTTGTCGATGCGATCGTTATTATTGCCGGTCGTCGGAGATGGGCAGCCAAGTCGGTCGGGATTGCCACTCATTCGCATCGGAGCGAGAGAACCGCCGAGGACGGAGGAGCCGCTGCCAGGGAGGGGGGTGGGGGAGCGATGGCTCTGACCGAAGGCAGTCACGTAGTCGATGCCAGAACGAAAGAGAACAAGCGAGCGAGGTGAGGGTGTTTGTTTCGCAGAGTACAGCATTGTTCTTGGGACCCTCCGACATGCGAGCCTGTATTTAATGGGGTTTCTGTGTTGGACGCAGCGCGACGTATATGATCGGACCTTTTGCCCGCGGCTCGTGAAATTCTCGGGACTCTTGCGTCGCCGTGTGTACTCTGCCGGTGTGTGTACACGTGCGTTTATCGATAGTGTGCAAGTTTTGTCGTCGCGAAGTCACAACAGTCATCTCGCGTCGTATGTCCGCTGCAGCGTCGCACTTTTTTGCCGGACCGGAAGCGCGCAGGAAAGTCTCCTAATTTGTCGGTCGCCGGTAAAGCGTCCCTGGTGGATTGTCGGGTAAAAATGTGTATCTCGTTGACGGTTATCGCGAAGAGGCTTGCAAATGAGAGCCCGGCTTTTCTCGCGCACCTCTGCGCCTCAGCGTCTTTGAGACAAAAAGGAATTATTCGAGGGTGTTGGTGCAATTTCAAGGCGAGGAAATAATACGCGAAGAAAACTCGGTCTCGGAGTATCGCGCGCAAATTCCATAAAGCTTAGAGGAGCGTCGGGAGCGGGGCCGGGCGGGGCGGCGCCGGATCTAACACGATTCCTGCGTTTACGAAGCAGAAAACGAATTATATAGAGCAAAGCTGGAATGACATTATAATCGTTCGACTAAACGAATCAGCGGGAGACAGATCAAGCAGGTGAGAACTAGCGACTAAACTGGAGGTCTCGTTTACTCTTGGACGATAGATTCATTAAAAGGTTATTTCCAAGTTTAAGCGGCTCGTCGACGGCGCGCTAACGAAGAACGCGGCGGCGTCTGGCGATCCGCGTGCCGAACGCGCGGCCGGAACAAAAGAAACGCGTCGCAAGTACGGGGATTCCCGGCCCCGGGCCGAACGAAATATTGTGCCGCGCGGCTGTTTCGCGCGATAATTAAATTCCAGTTTACGGAGTTTAAAAGTTGCCAAGTAATTAGTAACTTGCCGGGAATTTAAAGGCTATAGTAATACCCCGCGAATGGGTATTAATTGAGAAAGTCGACCTATTATTATTCTGATGATGTAGGGGAAATTAATTATTCAATTATAAAGTGATCATCGTGCCGGGCGTATTTTGATAATCGAGCGTTCCGGTGTGCGGGCGCTCATGACATCTTAGCTCGGAGAAGACCTTCTTAGCCACAGCTGGTGCCGATTCGAGCGTAAAATCATGTATCAAATTAATATCTGATAACCTGTATCCCGGAATATTACGTTAGCGTCAGAAAGAGTGAAATTGGAGTTTAAACGCCTGCAAGACGCGGCGGTTCCGGGGATGAGCGAAAGATCGGCCAGCCGACCCCCTTTGCATCCAATTATAAAGTGATCAACGTCCACAGAGCCGCCAACTTGCTTAGTTAACGATTCCAGATGGCAAAGCACGGGATAAATCTTTTTTCCTTCGCTCGGCGTTTCATCATTATTCAGCATTCACGGCGATCAATTTAATGTTCCGCTCGTCGAAAATGTGGTTTCGCGGATTTTTGCGGCGGACTTTATTTTGTCGTTTGGGAAATGTCGCGGCAGTTTTTTGTCCCCGTGGAAAGTTGAATTGCAAAGGGCGGAATTCATGGCTCGGAATCCTTGCGGCTGCTTTTGCGAGACTAATTTTGCCTGTCGATGGACCCGGCGCAAATTTACGCACGAACTGATCCGCAAAAATAAAACGGCCTTATAAAATTGTAATAAAGGGCCATTTAAATTTCCGCTCGGGGAATTGGACTATTTTTCAAAAGCACACACAATTTACAAACTTTTCTTCGCGCAACTTTTGCTTTATTACAAAAGTTACCGAATTCAAAGTTTCTGAAAGCCAAATCCCTAAAAACTAAATTACACCCTAAAATAAGGAACGAACGTTTTTAAAAGTAAGTGGTAGGTTTGTTTCAGAAGCTAGTGGCTGTTTGAAAAACGATGGAAAGTTAATTCGAATTACAAGTTTGTTTAATTGACGAGACGATTCGATTTTCGAACTGTTTGACTGAACATTTTAGTTGTTTCATTCTTAGTATTTAATTTGCTAAATAGTTTAATTATTTATTCGCAAAAACAGTCAAGGCCTTTTGAATGTATACCGATGAAATTGAAATTAAATTCTCGTTTAAATAAAACTCGCAGCTTTACTTTTTATTTTCATTAAAAGAGCTTTTCTTAATGCAGACGTTTGCTTTAATTAATGCAGACGTTTTTTACATTTATATTTTAGACTAAGGATAGCACTTTTTTCATTTACACCTACATAAATTTATTGTAATTGTACCAAATGCAGTACGATAAAAAAATCATTCGTTACAGAATTAATATAAAATATCAATACTTTATTCTTTTACCAATAAACAATAAACTTGAAAGGCGAGAAGAAGAATAATTGCAAATCGAATTAAAATATGAAAGAACCTTGCGTTAATGAAACAATTTTTTGCACAATAATTATTCGTGATTTAAATAATAAGTACAGTAAGTCGATTTTTTGTAATTACCTTTATATTAGTTTGCTTTACTGAAAGGTCACAACGGATTAACCATGTAATCAAACATTTCTGTTTTCAGTTCAGCATTGAACAAAAATATCTCAGTATTATTCGATCGCAATATTATATTTCTCTTCCGTTTTCGCCACGTTATACAAAACACAACTACATTCCTGAGCTGACAATGAAAATAAAAAGATGAAAGTCGCAGACTCACTCAGTATTCACTTCACGCGTAGACTATTCAAGCCCAACGCGAATTCATTATAAATTCGCAGTGATATCACGTCTGTTACCAGTATCGTAATTAATAAGGAGGAAATTGAGAATCACGCGTATAACTCCGACGCGAGTCGCACATGACACACATTTAAATCCAATATGAATTCGCCGTCATGATATTACTGTTTTCGCAAGAATCTCGGCACATCGATTTCGCATACTTTGGATTCGTTTACCTTTGCAGCAAAGTCGCTCTCTTGACAAACAGTTGCACAACACCACCACGACAGCTGAACGAAACATGACATACTAGAATAATTATGTCAGTTTATCATCAAACGAAAAATAAAGTCAGACAGTGTTGTCTCAAAATACCTACTAAACAATCTAGTAATGCATAACAAAATACTCTTAAAGTTGCAGCAATCTCTCTGCATGTGCACAAGAAATCGGAATGTCTGAATTTACATATTAAAAACCGGACAGTAAAACCGGCGGAAAAATTGTCCCGCAATAAACAGTAAATTTTCCTCTCGCAGCAGATTATACTGTTCAAACAGTAAAACGTCCTAATTTTTGCCAGCCTTTTTTCACCGGCGCAATAAAATCTTGGCACGGCAGTTACATATCACTTATGTTATAGCCGCAGGCAATCGCTACTACAACATATCATTTTTCTCCATGAATTATTGCAAAGTGATAGCGGAGCGCCTTAATGGGCGCATTTATTTGCAATCAAACGCCCGCCCGGCCTCATAACGAATTAGCCGCATGGAACTCGACGGTCCGCTATCGGCGCGCAAAGCCTCACGCTGCGCCGAAAGATTTGGTGCGTCATTCGCGGGCATTCATAAATATCCGCAAATTTGCGGCACGCTGACGGCCGAGTGGACGCGGTAATACGCGCGTCAGCATGAGCGATCAAGTGGCATGTAAACAAATTGGCAGTAATGGCGTTGCAATTTGTCAGCCGGGTCGGCGCAACGCGAATGCATGTAAGTGCATTTCTATACGTGCCTTTAAGTATGATGTACGGGATATTCTGCGGGCACGTATGCGCGTCGCGCGAGAGCCGGCATTGAGAGCGAGATTCGCGGCTGCTGCCAAGTGCGAGAGGCATATACAGTCGGCGTAATTTGCATTTGTACGCGCCACCGCAGGTGTGTTTCAAGTTGCGCTGCCGTCTTGCGTTTGCCGTGAGACAAGATCTTGCTTTGCTGCACGCGCTGCGTCACTCCGACGAAGACGGAATTTAAGAACGGAAATCTGTTTGCCGCGGTATCCGCGCGGGGATTTGAGCGCGCAACAGCCCTCGGATATGTGCGCGCGGTTATCAACAAAAACAGCCGGCCGCCGCGAAGCAGGACGCAAAACGGGCGAGCAAAAAAAGCAAACAAGCCGCCCTTGGCGCTTGACGCGACGTCGGAATAAATTAATCGGACGACGGCAGCGCGAACGAAATAATTTTACGTTTTCGACGTGGCGGCGAATCAGACGACCGCGCTCGGCAATAATCCGCGGCGGTGTGTCGGTTTAGTCTTTAACGACGTTAATGTTCGTGTTCGAGCGGCGAAAACGTGATCGAGATATAAACGCGGGTGTTTGGCTTTGTTACGTAAGGAGGAATCGAGTTCGAATGGTCAGGTTGAAGAATGTAACCGAGCGCGCGTGAGTATATGCGTGGGAAAATTTTAGATTTCCGGAAGATTCCGTTGCGTTTTTAGGTGAGGAACGTTTACGTTGTTCGTTGTTGGAAATTGTGTAAGTAATTGAAGGGGCGTTTATTTAACAGACGTGATGTTGCGGGTTTGGTGGAAATTGTTTTGGATTTCCGGTTTGTGGAGATTTCTGATTTGAGAGAGGGCTTTTAATTTTTTAAATAAACTTTTTCTCTTTAATAGTAATCTTTATTAATAGTAATAAATGAAGTCTTAAACAGTCGTTATTCTCTCAGCTTATTTTATTTGGAAACATTTATATTATCGTAAGATTTTATAAATAATCAGATTATTTCCAACTGTGATTATTTTTGCCTCGTTATAACATATTTTTGTAATGTAGCGACACTGAAATTAAACCAGTGAACTTTTATAACAAGCCTCATTACCAAATAAATTGCACAACGATCAATCAATACAGATTCTGGTAATGAACCCCGCAAAAAAACTCACATCCGCAAACATCTACCCAACCTTCTCAATTTCCCGCTAACAATATTCTTTCCCGGAAGCCAGACAACCAGTTACATTAAAAACTGTGGTACTTCTCATTATTACGGGATTGGGATGACCAGAATAATAAAAATGGCCATCATAAATACACACGCGGGAAAACAAGCGCGGATTACTGCAGCTTCGGTAATCCTAACCACAATTCCCGTCGTCTCGTTCCTTTTTCCGGCGCGTCGCGGAATTCGAAGTGCACCGCACTAAATGTCGCTATTTAATACACCCAGTTTTACGACTTCGGCTAAATTAACCCCGGGATTATAGATAATTTTGTCGGCAACTGTTTTTCTCAACTATTCGCGTGCATTCGCACGGTCGAGCAACCGATCCTCAGCCTTGGGATTAGTAGACTAATTTGGGTCGATTTTTCGAACGGCCTTTTGACACTTGATCCGATGATTATCCGGCCGGTAACTGGTAATACAGTCACTGCGGAGATAAATCCAGTTTGAAAGATCCCGCTGTGGGCCTGACGCCAGGACCCCCGGCGCAAGTTGGTACCCACCGCGTTGTCCATGCGGACTCTGATTTACTTACACAGCGAGGGGCACGGGGAAAGGGCATGGCGAGAGAGCAAATGGACGAGGGAGCGAAGCGAGGGAGAGAGAACGAGAGCGCCCCCGAGCCTTATTGAACGCTCATACTTTTTGACGTTAACGAGCGCGATTCGAGCCAAGCCGTGGCCTCGGCCACGTATGTATCGCGAGCCAAGTTGAGGTCAGGCCAGGCCGAGGTCATTCGTTTTCTGGACGAGAAAAATGAATAGCGTCCGAGAGAAAAATGCGCGCCATTTAGAAACGGTAAATCGGCTAAATCAGTTATGCGCGCGTTACTTTTGGAAACGGCGCGTCATGCTAATGTTCGCGGCCGACGTCCGTCATTTTTTATTGGCGCGCGCACGGTGCGGTCAGATTTTTTTCGCGCTACGCTGAATCAATCTTTTTGACCGGTGAAAGACGCCTAATGCCTGCGCTCGGCGTATACATTTGAAATTTAAATACACACATTAAATCCGAAATAACGTTACGCGAACTTTTTGGGGCCGCGCGCGAGCGGGGTTTCGTTTCACGGAATGCGATTCGCGCAAGCAACGCGGCGACTTTGTAAGTTAATCATTTTGAAAGCGCCGCTGATGCTCCGCCGGGATGCACGATCGCTCTTTCCCTTATTTAAAACGAATGAATATCGGGTATTCATACGATCCGGCTTATATCATTTTCATTCGGCTGAGCCATTACGGCAGAGAGGCTACGCGGCCAACGAATTGTGTAAGAGGGCATTTTTGCAAGTTGAATAACATGGAATTTTGCGAATTGGAGGTTTAGATTTCGATAGTCACATGGATGCGTGTGTGAATTAATACAGCTTTCAAGTTTTTCAAATGATTTTTCTATGTTATTTGATGTCTTCGTATGCGAATAAGATTATTCGCAAAAGATAGGAAAAAGTTAGGAAAGTTTGCATTTTGTTTCAGAGATAATTCTCTAAAGTAGCAGGAAATCAGTCTGAAGATGAATGAAATATAAAATTAGACAAACTTGTGTAAGTTATTTGCTTTTTACAACGAAAACAGGTAGAAGTTTCGTGTCGGCAACATATTAGCACGACTCGTTCAAAATATTAGTCAAACATCGTCCCCACCCCGCGCACCGTATCACAAGTTGCCTTCTTTCAATTAAGATTACACTCGCCGGTAACCGGCGTTCATAAATAACAAACTAATCAAAGTGCCGCGCGAACTTAAAATCTCCGCAATAAATCTGCGCAGATTTTACGAAACGTTACGTTAGAATATCATGTTTGTCTTGAGCATTTTAGTGTGGAGGAAAGTTTGTACTTAAAAAAACTGCAACTCTGATCCTTATTTCGATATGAAGCCAAGCTCCGTGTAGGGCTTTTTTTTGCTCGGCAGCACTTTACGCAAGGGTCGTGCCGACGAAAGTAACGAGCTCGTTATTTCTGTTTCAGGTAAGAAGAAAACGTCACGTAGCCGGGGCGTTTTGGCCGTTGCCCTGTAACGAGGATCGCGCAGCGAACGGACATTTGCGCGCAATGAATCGATGCCCGGTCGCGCGCAGATTGCACGTGCAAATTTAAATAAATAAAACCGGCGCGCACGAGCCGGCAGAGGGCGCGTCTCGTGTGTCGCGCGCTTCGCTTTAATTACGCCGGGCCATTGTCGCGTCGCTTGCTTATAATTAATCGTTTGGAACCCCGCTCCTGTCAACGACAGATATGACGATCTATAAAATACGCCGTTTACAGACGCACTAACGGATTCGCCGATACCGAGCGAGCACGCTCTGCCATCCGCGCCACTCGTTACCAAGCTCACTCAAATAAAGCCCGTTTTTGTCGTTGTTCAGTCATTTGTGCCGCTAATCGATACAAAACCGGCTTTGTTTGCGCAGCAACGACAATACATAATTTTTACTGCCAATTTTGTGATTGTTGGATTAAAGGTGTTGCTTCTCTCGGCGGCGTCGTGTTCGAAATAAATTGCGTTATGCCGCGAGTGATCGCTGATCGAATTTAATGGAATTCATTTTTGCGCACGACGCCGATATCGAGTGACCGCTTCGATGAAATTTGCGCCGCCTCGGTTTATACGCGGTTTTTGTTTTGCGAAAATAGTCGCGCGATTTTGCGGCGAGAGATTCGTGCGGTGTAAGCCCGAAGGACCTTATTGTATTTTGAGCCACTTTTTGGATATATGAGGTTAGCGAGGTGGATTTGTTGTATGTTTTAAGATATTGGTTTTTGTTGATTAAATTGACTCATGGTTGTCTTATACAAATGTAGTCATTGTTTGCGAGTGATTTAATAATTTTATTTATTGACGTAAAAGAATTGATTGTGGAATGTTGTATGTGAAACGATTTTATTTAATAAAAAGAGACCTCCGATCTATCAGTTTCGTTGCTCCACGCGGAAAATTTGCGAAATACGGGAACGCGCACGAACGTGGACCGATATTTGATGACTTAAATGCATTATTTATGATAATTCGCGTCGCAACTGTAATTAATTGAGTTATTAAATGAAGATTAATGAATTTAAAATGTCAACGTTAACGCGCTATTACTCTTTGCGAAGAGTGATTCGCGTTTCACGAATATGTGATACGTTGCGATAAAAATGTTCAAATGGCCGAAACAAAGGCAAATTAACATCGAAATCTGATCGAGCTTCAAAACTGCTGATTTCTTTGTAGATTCAGTTAGGAACTGCAGTTGAAGCAGTAAGTGCTCTAAAATTCAAACTATAGAATATTTCGTGTGTCTGCGAACTTTTCGTAAAGTCACTATGTAAAGTGATTAAGCTTTCCAGGACCTTTATCAGGCAAAATCGGTAGGCTGAGCGAATTGCACTCAGGAGATTGCCATGCTGAATACCGCAAAAATGTATGCATTGCCAATCACAATGTATAGTATGAAAAAATCGTTATTCATAGACCTTCTACCGCTATTTTTCATTATTCTTATTATTCAAAGCTATTTGTTTTTTCGGCAAATATGTTTAGACAATTTTAGTTTCTTTATCATAATTATAGACGTCTTTCATGTATTTTCTCTAAAAACGTCTTAAAACTTGACATCTGTCTTTGTTTTGTAATTGTAAAACATAGGAACAACAGTTTTCGCTTGCAATATCGAACGCATATTGTCAGTTCGACAGAATCGTTTAATCGACGTTAACGTATGAATGAAAGTATACTTAACAAATTTAACAGTGACTTGGAGATAATAATTCTTAACTGCTTCTTGATTGAATGGTCGTTAACTTAACTAGTTTAATTAACAACGAAGCTCCTGAGTGCAAATAAATTACGTTTTATCTGGAACGCTTGGGTAACGCTTAACTTTTTGCCACGTTATTTATCGTCCTAAACCCGCAGGTTCTAAAATTTTCGCTCAAATTACGGTTACATAATTTCCAATGAACGTTAAAAGTCCCGTCCTAAATCGGTAATCGCGCCGTCGTAAGACGCGATAATAAACGGACAGTTTTCGCAGGCGAATGTAATCTAGTCTCGGCGATGGAGTTTACATATTGATCTGGAATAATCATCTACAGACGTGCCCCGAATTTCAATACAGATTGGTTTTCGCGTGCACGGCGTGATTATTTTTCCTATTATACAATTTGGGTGCTCGAAAATAGTCACTCCATTTAACAGCCGAATGCTCATTATGCTTATCGTTCGAGATCCCGTTTCGCCACGGAACATTTCCGGAAAATGTCGTTTCGTCGAGTTAACATTCGTTATCGTTTCAAAGAGAACGAAACGACGAATTCGTCAATTCGATTTGTTTTCGCGCGAAATTCGATTGGCGTTGCTCAAGCAGATTTCGGTGACGTTTGTTGATTTTTTGATCGTCCGACGGCTAACAGTTCGCACCGTTGGCAACCTTGTCGCGCAAGGCTGCACGATACTGACATGGCAGAGAACACACGTGCTTCGTGTCGCTCACGTTGTCCGAGTGTACACGTGATATTGACGTACGCACGCGCACGCATACAGCCGTGCAAGCTGCAAATTGACTCCAATGCACACTTACCCTAGATGCCTGGCAATCACATAATTGTCCCGCACCCCAGTTCAACCGGCCTCCAAAGTCTTCGGCATTTTCCGAATCATTTTACTCAGTTTAACGCTTTCAACGCTATTCTCTTGATTGTTCGAGAGAAAGAGGTTCATTCGGGTTCGTCTCTTCAATTCTTTCCCAAATAATGGGGAATAATCTGTGGTAAATAATTGAGTAATAAATTAAATTTATTTATGTTTTAATTAAAATTGAACTAAATGAATGAAGACAAAATAATGTTGCCTTCAACTATTTCAAAAGAAATATTATTGCTTGAAAATTATTACGATAAGTAAGCGGATAAAAGTTTTTGCCGAAAAAACAAACGCAAAAGTCAACAACAACATTCGGAATATTGTTCTTCCGTCAGACGCTGTATATTGCAGCAAACATAGCAATGTATCAACAATCTTTTTTTCATTTTTTTCGATATAAAAACAACGTTATTGTTATAAATTTGGTAAACAAATTTTTTTGCAGTTACTGCTTTTCATTTAGTAACGTCGATATATCGTAACGCGTTTAGGAGCATAAGGCTGTGCGAGGATAAAAGAATTTGTTGTTTAAAAATCTGACTCAGTATAACACTTTATTTGCTTTATATAATGAAATATAAGTTAATCTCGCAAATGCAATGCGTTGCATTTTTCGAAGCTGTGCTTTTCCGTTATTTATTTCGTAATTTGAAGTTACGCATTAACTAACGTAATTTGTTTCCATACACATTTACAGGAAAGATCTACGTTATGATTTTACGGAGAAGTCATTCTTTGGATTTACGAGAGGCAGATTTCTGTAACGCGACATCCAACTACAATATTCGCACAAGTTTAATTTCACATTTCTGCTGTCAAACCAGTATTTAATCAGCAACCTCTCTTTACTTTAATACACTATTTACCTCACATTTGAAATATTATTCAAATTGCTACCAGAGAACCGATGGGCAATCTTCGTTGTGCAATTCCAATAACTTTTTTCAAACTTTTTCGAAATTCTTTCTCAAAACAGATCGATGTCAAAGTTTATCCGAACAATTTTAATAGATTTTATTCGTACGGGAAAGGGACATACCCTCTAGAAATTATTGCAAGAATAACAAAAGTTTTTTCACTGACAGTCATTCCTCCGGCATTTTTCGTATATTCGCGCGCATTCCGACATTTGAAAGGATATTTCGATGTGTTTACATTGCGTTCCGCCGCGAGGATGCCAGGTCCCTTCGCATTATCTGGATGCCTTAAATTAACTGTAACTATCCATAAAATCGGTGAGACACACGCTTCGCCCGTCAGATCCAGGATTCATACGCGTTCCCATATAAATGACGTGCACGTTTGCTCAGTGCATGCAATCTTTATAACGTAATGGAATATCGAACTGTAATTCACTTCTGTGCAAAAAAAGACGCCTTTGAAACGTTTGAGCGGGCTAAAACCGAGCAATAAACAAAACTGGAATTCGCGCGGCAGTCGCTATCAACTAGTGCCTGCACGAGCGATACGCCCGATCGTCTCTTCAATTTTAAACATTTGGCGCAAAGTTCTTGGCGCGCACTCGTGTGTCTTGATCTTGCATTGGTAGATAATTTGTGTGTTGATTCAAGGGGCGGGAACGCGCGAGTCCAAAAGGCCGCGATGCATCTGCAGCCAGTGCACGAATTCTATTCATAGTTAGCGGCAATTGGTATGGAAACACACCTACTGACCCGATCCACGCAGCCGACCGAAATCTGGCACCGGTTTTCATCTTTGACCTCGTGACGTCATCGAGTTTCGCGGAAAGAACCGTAATTCAACGTACACGGCCAAACGCGGTCTGACTATGCGCGCTCGGTTTGCTTCGCGTCGTTTTATGACCGTTTGTACCTCGGGTCGCATTAGTTATGCGCAAAACAAGTTGGCCGCTTTTTTCCGCTCGCCGACCCAAGTTTCCGAACTTCGACAATTGCCGCCAAATTGATCGTCCGCGCGCAATCGCGCGGCCATGCGTTGAACCAAAATTGCACGAGTTCAAACGGATTCGCGAGTTATAAATATACCTCCTAATTAATAAGTGCGTCCGCTGAAATACGAGCGCGGTGTTTTTTCCCGATCGCACATACGCGCGGAAATGGATTGCGGCGTCTGTAAAAGCGTCACGGCTATGATACGTCTAACGTATATACATATTTCCTCGGTCCATAAAGACGTCAAAGGGAGACCACAAATTACATCGGTCGACGTACCTACGTAACTATGGATATAAATTATTGTGCGCCGCGGAGGTATTGGTACACCAGCCGCCGCGATGTGTTGCTGCGCGGCGAATCGAACGCGGGTAGTCGCGCGGGTGGCGCTGCAAAAAATCCCGACGCGCAACGGGTCTAACAAAGACGGAGAACGCCGTGCTCAAGCGTGTCCGGTATTGTGCCACCTGAGCAAGAAGTTGCGCGCATTCAGCGCGAACGTCGCGGCCAAACTCTCTAACAACTGCGAGCGCAGCCGGTGTCAATACATTACGCGGATAATTGAAATCTTAAGGCAGAATCGTGATTTACGCTCGGAGTTCGCGCGCGCAGTCTTTCTCCCGCGTGTTTCTGCGAACTAGTTGCGTTGTTCACCGCAGCGCGGCGCTTTTTCCCGCAAGCGACTGGCCCGAATTAAACGGGGTATCGCGACATCGGTCTTCCCACAGTCGCCGTCTATCGCGGTAATTACCTACGCTAACTGGCAGCTCTGTTACCGGAGTCGCACGTCATAGTTGCCTTTGTCTCTAAGTTCGCCCGTTCGACTACCTACGCCGACACACGCTCTCCGTTGGCTGCGTACGTGTGGTCCCCAACACGGACGGCCGAACGCAAGCACATATCTTGCCGCATTCGACGCTCTTTCCGCAACAGGTCTGCCTGACAAGCTTTTCTCTCTCGGCGCGCCGTCGATACACAAATGGCGCTGCCATTATTTTCGTCCGCGCATTCCCGGTCGATCTTAAACGGCAACAATTACATAAATTACAAACGCCAGATGAATGTTTGCGAAAGACGACGGCGGCTCTCGCGAAAAAGGGAGGAAAAAAGCGCCGGGGGAGGGGCGAGTGACGGGGTGGAGGGGGGGACAAGCTTGGAAACCGAAACACAATGCAGAATTTATTGGATCGCTTTGTCGTTGGGCCATAAATTTATCGGGCCGTCGATTTTCCGCAAGAGATATGGTTGAGTTTTGTATAAAGTTCCGCATAAAAGTGATTTATAAAACAAGCGCGCGTGCTGTTGTATTGTTTGAGCGCTAAGTCCGATTTCACCTCAATTTCATACACCTAAATTACGTCGTTGCGTTTATCCCCGGAATAACAAACGCCCCACCTGCATTCGGGTAATTCATTTGCGACGATATCTGATCGCCGTAATCCCGCGACGAAGGCTATCTCGTATTACGTATGATTGAAGTGGACCATCTTCCGACCCGGTGCTTCGGGTAATCAATTTGGTCTTGTCCCACGGAAACGGGAAGAAAAACGACGGTACCGTATTTTTTGCGCTCGTCTCGGGAATATCACTCGGATAATTTTGTCGGAAGTGACGTTCTTATCCTCGATGGAAAAATGGGACCGCGATCGGCCGTCACTCGCGATCGAGGGAGTGATTAAAACTTCGTCAGCTCCGTCAGAGATAGAACCTCCTCCAGTGTCCTCCTACAGCGTCATAAATAACCCAACCTCGAACTCTCAATTCCAACCAGAACCTGCAATTCTACCAGACTCCCAATCGCACTCTTCTTCCAAGATCCATCGCCGCGATCTCGCGTACCGTCAATTTGTCTTGTTGCGCATATTTGCGCCTAAACCTTTAATCAATGAGCCCACGCAGTTAACGAAGCCGCCGGTGCATTCATCGGGCCGAAATAAGGCCGGGCATCATTAAAGCCGTAAGCGCCGTGAGCCGCAAAGGGCGTCGGGGATTGGGCCGTGAGTCGTAACACGAGTTCTTTCGCACGCACAATGCGTGCTCGGACTCCTTCGTGGCATATTTTCTCGGCTCGGGCAGGGCATTCCGATGCCCAGTCCCTCGCGAGATGACATAATCGTCCGGCGGCCGCGGCGATCAAAAAGCGCCGGACAATTGGCGGCACGCATCCGCGCGGGCAAAAACCGGCCGACAGCGGCGCGCCGGCAATCGACAGGTTGGCCGTGCTTCCGGTGCGTTTTTCGCGGCGCGCTGTCCCAAGACTGTCGTCGAGTGCCGGCGTCCGATCAGATTAAACAATGGAGCCACTCTCCGTGCGCTGCGCTCAACTGACGGTGGCAGTGTATAAATCAGGAAGACGACTGTACCCACCGTTGTACCAGGGAATATATAGAACGAACGCGCTGGGGAACAGGAGGGTACAGTCACTGCATCCGGCGCGGCGAGCCCGACCTCGATGCATTGTGGGAGACTCCGTGACTGGAATCTCATCTTTAACACTGCGCTCCGCGCCGCCGCGCGTCCCGCCGCAACTGTCTCCGTCTGCGCGCCGCCGCGGCCGCCGCTCCTTGTCGCATCGCGGGCTCGGCGTGTCCCCGGGCCTCGCGCCCGCTCCACGGGCCACTTACGCCCGAGATTTATCACGGGGAAACGCGACCAATGTCACAGATAAGCGGCCGCGCGCATCTTCGCGCCACCCTGGCGAGATCGCGCGGCCATCTGCCGGCGCGCAACGCGAATTACCGCGCGGCGTTGCCAGATCGCGAGGCGCGAGAGACCACGTGGCAACGGCGCGAGGAAACCCCCGGGCGAATTCGCGCGGGCTTTTTGAGGGTTCGAAGAAGGTGGGGATTGAGGGAGAGTGGGGTTGTGGGTCGGAGAGGTTGAGATTTTGGTAGAAGAAAAGGTCTGCAACTCTGCGGATGTTGGCTGTGGTCACTGGAAATTGGCTGTCGTCCTCTCACTGGAAAAGTGAGGCAGTTGCACTCACTGGAAAAGAGAGTGCAGTTTACAGTCACAATTTCCAGTGAGTGTAAGTTGCAAGTGAACAAGGCTGCAAAGTCTTGGAAAGCCGTTGTAAGGATCCGTGAATAATGTTCTCAAAGTTGAACTTTTCGGAAAGTTTCAGAAATCGCAGAAACTGCGTATACACAGAAACTCACAAAAACTGCGTATACACAGTTTTTGTGAGCCTGCAAAAAAGTTGGCTGGGCTGTAATCGGGGTGTATCGCACGGCACTGACATGGCCACGATGGGATAAAAATTTTCGGATCTGGCCATGATCTGGCGCTGGTCACGAAAATTTGTCCGACGGAAGACCCATTGACGTCATTCGTTGCATCCTGATGGACCAACTAAATTTTTACTGAGAAGTTTTACACCATTTATCGTGGAAGTCTCACACCACTTTAGTGTCAAAGGATATTTTTTACAAACGGGCACTGGAAACGTCAATTTTCCTCCCTCGAAACTGGGACGAAAGTTGTTGTTTTCCAACGACGTGTAACGGGACACAAGTTGTTACTTTACACTGCAAAAAGTAATGTCTTATTTTAAAACACTTCCGTCTCAATTTTAAAACGTTTATGAGTGTTTCCCATTATAGAAAGATAGGTTAAAATTTAAAACACCTGAAAACGTTTTAAAAATGGGACAGAGGTGTTTTAAAATAAGACACCTGTTTTTACAGTGTAGCCCCTCCTTTCTCAATAGTAAAGTTTCCTTCCTTCGGTTCACTCATATGAAGAAATATCGTGAGCGACTTGGGAGGAGAGTTAATGATGTCCTACGAGGGTTTTTCAGCCCTCGGTTAAACCTCGGTCAAAAAATGCGCTCGTCGGAAATCACTAACTTTCCTTTCTAGTGGCAGAATATACTGTAGCAGTATATATTAGAGCAGTCCTTATTTTCGTAAAAAATAGATTATGTTAAATAAATGAAAAATAACCGCACTGAGAAAACTAAGTGGTAAGAATCACCACTTAGTTTTCTCAATGCGGAAGAAACTTTTAGGGCTTGAATTTCAACTTTAGACCGGGCCCCAACTCATCTTTCTATTATTTAATTCACTTTTTCAAAGTAGGTTTTGTATTAAATTTTAGTAGTTTTTATTTAATTTTAATTATAAATAAATTAATTAAAAATTTGTATTGCATGATTATCAGACCTTTATTTTAACAATAAAGAGTGTCCCAACTGGGCCTTAAGAACCAAATCGCTGTAACGTCAACAACTCATATTATAATGGAATCACATTTATATTTCCTCTATAAAATATCACAAGTAGTATCAAAAACTAGCGCCCCGCCTCTACTCGTCCAATGGAATCCACCGAAGTGTACAGTTTTGACCAAAATCAACTTTTCTTAATTTTGTTTAAGGAAATGTTAATGTATTGATAAAGTTGAAAAAGCATTTAACGATTTTTCGCTTAGTCATGGTTTCGGGGTTCCATGGGATTTACGGAGCCTTACGGTTTTTTAATTTGGCTGCAATTGCAATAATAATAGTCAAAGTTATAGTTAATTCCAATTAAGACTCAATGAGAGTGACTCTTTTTTCTGAAACAGTGCAGGTGCCTTGGGACACGACCAGTTCAAAAGGATTTTCTGATTGCACAATATAAAATCATGTTTTCATAACGTGAAATTAGCTGAAAAGGACCAGAATTCTTGTTGCGAAATTGGGACACTTTTAAGAGTGCAGTTACTTGTTGTGTTATAACGAGAATAGATATGCATAAGCTATTAGGTAGCACGTTGAGCTTATTTTTAAAAGAAACACTTCTAAAGACTACATTGAATTGACAATTTTTCTTAAATTATAATATAATTATAATTTTTGTAACAATTATTTTAATATACAAACGTTTCTAAAAGTCGGGCATATTGTAACTACTTTAAAGAATGCAATACTATTCTGGAACACTAACCAAATCGGACAAATAATAGAAATATTTTATTTTAACTTTTGCAAATCAATCGATCACGTCGTCCAGAGAGAGACAGATTCAGAGCTTCATTGGACAGTTTCTACATATTGCATAAAATATTCATTTGAATTGCAAAACCACTTTTTTGATGACAAATGTTCAGCATTGAACATTTGTATAAATTTCAACTGCCATATTTAATTTTTCCACTATTTGTTTATTGAGTTACAAGGTTGGCTGTTGTATTCTCCTATTTTTTTAGTCGCAAGTTTGACTGTTATAACTCTATTAAGGAGGAAAGGGAAAGTTGAATGTTAAATAAAAAATGAGCCACGCCAAGTCTTTTACGTCGAATTGTGAATGAGTTAACCTAGATTTTGTAAAATACATTAAGGGGATCGAGACTTGGTGGAATTGGTGTGAGGGGTTCGTGCAAAAATGTAGGACGTAAAGTGGCGAAAAATGCGCGACAATTGCGGTCGTCGTAAATATTTGGCTTTTTGGAAACGCGGCCCGGACGTGCGTATTACTGTCACGGCGGCCAACGATAATTCAGGTGAAAGGCGCAAACTGTAAGTCATAACAGTAAATATAAACAAAAGATACACAGGTGTGTTTACTAACGCGGTTAGGAATCCGACTACTACACAGCAATCTCGGTTTGCGCTCCGCTCTGGATATTCCGAATGCTCGTTGGATGACCATGGACGCTCGCAAAATTCAGTGCTTTCCATGTTAACGTTTTCTTTTGTTGCTTTACATAACATTCATAGCATTTTCAATTCGAGAAAGCACGGTTGTTACAAGCGACTTGACAAATATTTGAACGCTCGACCCGGTCGAAGGTTACGAAACCACCTAATTTGTTTATCCGTGTGCAAAATCGCCATCCGCGATCGACCGGATCGTGGGAATTTCGCGGAAAAAAGCAACTGCGCCACTGTAGCTTCGACGCAGCGCAAAATCCGAAAATGCGCGGAATGAAAAGCGTAAACAATGTACGATCGATCATTTGGAGTCTTATTATGTGAATGACACAGTAGGCATAGCTCGAGTACCAATATTCGTGAATTCCTCACATAGATAGACACTATAGCTAAAATCAATAGGCAAGCTACAAATCACTGGCAGAAACAGGACGTTATCTCTTGTTGGATATTGTAGCTTTATTGCCTTCGACTGTATTTCGGGTAATAAACGTTGCTGTCCGGCCAGCGCGAAATGGGATCCATAAAGTTTAAAGGCGGCCCGATATAAACGCACTCGGGTGGCCGATGTCCCGCGTCTCGCGGTAACGTGTGGACGCTAATTCTTTTGACGCCGAGAACTTTATTTCTCACGCGATTCCTGTACGATCCCACAATTACTTCCGGTTAGCTCATACTACACAAAGTTTCTTACTTTTTTATTATTCGCGCGCGAAAAAAAATACGAGAAAAAAGCAAAAGAAACGCTCGCGCGCACACCGCCGCGTACACGTACATGCACTTCGGCATTCAACCGAATAGCTGTTTATCATGCATAGATGCAACTTTGCAGGAAAAAGCATGCGATTCAATTGTTTCTCTCGGAATACAAGGAACGTGCAATTTAGCCGGCCGACATTTTATAAACGATATATTTGGAAAAAATACATCGCGAGCGTGTGGGAGAGAGGGAAAGAGAGAGACAAAACCAACGTCACAGAAGTGGTCGGAACAGATTATTTTACGAAGTTGATTAAATGACGTTTTCGTCTTTATTCCGGGCGAAGAATCAAGTTTGCGTTGCTCGGCAAAAAGTCGCAACTTTGATAACGAAACGCGAAATCACTAATGAGATCTCGTAAATCAACTAAGCCAAAGTGCACTGCTGCAATTATTGTACAGAAAGGGAAGCTCGTCGTTCGTTAACCGAAAGACGCGGGTCGAAAAAAGTGTTTAAGATCGGCGCGCGCAGATAAGGGGTCCCGCGAAAACTCAATTTCCACGCGCGCCACCGGCAGAGACGCGGCAATGACGACGATGACAATGACCGTCGCGGTCATCGTTGATTTCGCGTGATTCCAATACCGACAAACGCGGCGAACCCGACGAGCGGATGATAAGCGGGTTCCGATGGTAACATGTTATTTCGCGAATAGGCGCACGTTTTACTGCGACTGCGACTAATCAAATCTTAATAGTGACGCTAATGAAGGGGCATTCAGTGCGGCGGAAAAAGGCGCGCGGGGATGCCGAGACAAGGCCGACGACGGCCGCAAAAAAAGGAACGACGCGGCGGGCTGCTGCATTATCCTTTGCGGTTTTGCGGCATTGCTGCTTACACCTCGGCCGGCGTCCGTCTCCTTCGTGCTTTTCAATAAGCGTTTGTCTCTTTCATTCATCCGCGACAATTGTCGCCGCGCGTAATTCCGGCAATTACGCGTAACAGCGATCGCGCCGTGCAATTAAAATTGCGACCTCGGGCGTCGCGCAAGCGCCCGTTTTTGCGCGAAAACGCGAACGGGCGAACGCGCGCAGCGCCGGCAGTTGCCCGAAGTCGCCGTTTATCCGGCGAATGCGTATAATTATAAGCACGTGATTCGTTTAATTTCCGGCCGGGACTTATGACGTGCCCCAACCAATTTCCTCGCGCGCTGCAATTGGAAAATGCGGATCTTTCAATCAGCCACGAAAAGCAACGGCGCCGTGATGATTTTTTCCTCCGCCGTCGATCCCAATCAGAGCTCGAAGGCTCATTAAATGTTCGAGCGGCAACCTCCGTCCGATGCATCGACATTTTTCGCCTTATCGGAAATCGTCCGCTGCAACGTTATTTCCGCGCGCAAAAATTGATACCCGCGCGAGCACGAGTCGAACTTTAACAAACAATTCCTTTATGGGAAGAGGTCGAGGAGGAAAAATGTAAATCTATCGGGTTTACGATTATCTGCATTCAAATCGCCGCAAATCGAGCACGGCGCAGCACCGCGCGCCGACTCGGAGCCAGAATTCAGAACCAGTCCTGATTTCTTCTCTCCGGGAGGTAGGCATCAGGTGACCTATGACCCGAGAACCGGGGCATCGGCTGCTTTCTCACGTAACGGTTACGACATTCGCGCGCGGGTGCTTGATCCTTCTTTAGCTCGGTAGTTCTCTCTCTTGCTCGGTCTCTCCGGTGCAATGTGCCCCGGCGTATCATTTTTTGCCGGCCCTGAGGTCAAACGAGTACGCGTAAACGTACCACAGGTATTGTCAATGCTGTGGCCTGGCATAAATCTCGCGCGGTAGTAATTATTTAACGAGCGCGCGGCGACCGGCAAAAAGCATGATAAACCATGGATTTAAGTTTTCAGTGCGGATGATCGATCATCCGGTAGGACGCGGAGATGTTGCTGTCTTCCGCGCCGGCCAAAGCGCAATTTATGCGTTTTCAATTCGCGTTATTTATTGGCTTAATAAATTGTTGCGTCTCATTGCGTTGTGTATGAATTAACTTGTTTCGCCTGATCCGATGAAATATGTGCGTTTTATAATCGCATTAAGTCATAGTTCACATTCAGTGGAAGCGTGAAAGTGCATGTCTAAAGTGTACGTCTTAATTTCGTTTAAAGTGTGCATGAGAAAACTAAGTGGTACAGTCAACA
The DNA here is from genome assembly GCA_022817645.1 of Ceratoteleas bidentatus. Lineage (NCBI taxonomy): Eukaryota > Metazoa > Arthropoda > Insecta > Hymenoptera > Scelionidae > Ceratoteleas > Ceratoteleas bidentatus. Next base: position 6,008 of record JABFPB010001224.1, on the reverse strand, counting down.
GCTTAAGCGGTAACGGTTACCATTAAGATGGTACCCCTTACCTATTGATGTTGTACCACAGCCATGCTGTGGTACATAAGATACATATAAATGCCCAGTGGGAAATTGCCAGCGTACAAAATAGCCAGTGCTGAGTGGAATGGAAAGGTCAGAGTACTAGCGTGTCAGAGTCGGGCCAGTACTGGGACGTTTGTTCCTTTCCCACTGGGTGGTAAGATATTGTAACTAAAATGGTAACTCAAAAACATTTGAGAAGGTAGAAGAAACACTACAAAAACACTTTGATATAGTTAATAAGAATAGTTTCTAAAGGAATCGGTTTTACCCAGAAGAAATACCAAAAATGTTTCAATGTCTCAAAATGAAACACCAATGAGACACCCTCTTTTCTGGTGAATATAGTCCAATTATGTGTGTCAATTTGAAGGTTCGAATGTATACTGCTTGACTGACTACCACACTCTTAGGAATTTCTTATTGTCACAGCCAAAACCCCTCTACATTGAGAAAACTAGTTCGTAAAAGCTGCGATATATCTCGCAAAAGTTATGATATATATCGTAAAAGATACGATACAAATTCGTACTTAAAATACGAATCCAATTCCTACAACTCTTTCTCTAGTAGCTACTAAAACGGGTTTAGGAAATTTCATGTTAATTTTTCTCTCAGTGTAGTTACTACATTAAAATTGTACCACTATTGTTTTTACATGACGAGTAGAAAACACGAGTCTGGCAAATGATCGCGAACCGTGCTGTTGCCATCTTATTGCCATCCTGTTACCATACTAAGAGTAAGGCAATAGTATGGCACCGGGATGGCAACAAAATGGCAATACGATGGCAACAACATGGCTCACGATCATTTGTTAGCCTGTTGCCATATCGTTGCCTCACTATCCCATACCGTTGCCATACTATGGTATACTGATTCCAGCTTTTCTTTTTCGCTAGGGGCTATTTACCCTAGTAGAAATTAAATATGGGCTGAAATTGGGACCAAGGAGTACATGCCCCATTTCACATTCTGCCGCACATGGGGATAAACGCGGAATGTTGTTGGGCCCACTCAGGGGCTGTAACGCCTTGTCCATGAAATGCCAACTTTGGTATGCCACCCTTGTGCCACAAGATATTTTATATGGGGTACGAGATGTGGCCTAACGGGGCACGCCCAATGAAAAAAAAAATTGTTTGCGGCCTGCTTATCAACAAGACCATCACACTCGAATATATAAGTTCACATATATAAGTTCACAATGCCAGTTCGGCAAGTCTGCAACGGCTCTAAGTCTGCCCCATGCCGGCACGCTCAGTTGGGCAAAATTATATGGGCCCGAGTGGGCACCATGAGTGCTCGCCCAGAGGGGCACGCCCAATTGCTTACCCATGTAGGACCAATGCGGGCACATGCTGGGCACTCAGTGTGCCCCATGTAGGATTACTAATAAGAACCAATTTGGGGCCCGATTGGGCACGCCCATGAAAGCCCATCGTGTACCCACTTGGGACCAATGATGGTCATTGTTGGCAAATCTTCATGGGGCCAACATTGGGCCTACCGAAAACTCATCGTTTACCAACATTGGTCCTCAATGGGCACCCTGTTACACGCCCGTGCAGTGCCCAAAGAGGGCACTCATTCGGGCCCATCAACTTCCAAATGTCCACCCCCAACGGGGCGTACCCATATGAGCCCCATATGGGCTGCATTTGGTTTTCCGGATATTGGGCTTGCCCCATAAAAGCCCATGAGGAACCCATTCTTCAGATGGGGTATGCCCTATGAAATGTCTACTAGGGTAATTGGTCAAACTTTACTTTACCTACTCACGCAGTAGCTCAGTTGGTAGCAATAACTTGCCTATGCACTGTCATTCGGGAGCGGGTTCATTTCCCACTGTCGGACACTCTGTAAAAGGTTATCATGGTTTCCTTGAACGTTAGGCAAATGCTGGAGAGGAGTTATTAAGGTCGTGCCACGACTCGCAAATGAGTGTATTTTTTGGTCTGTTTATGTTTGTATTTGTCTCCCTGTATACGCAAGAGCGTGAAACTTTACCACTTATAGTTTTAAGCACTCAAGTACTGCAATTTAGTTTTGTCAGCATGTATTATTTTTCCAGTCGTATTTATGCACGAACGGTTTGAGTTGCTGGATGAGCGGGTTTAACCCTCTGACCGGCTCACACCTCGTGTTGAAGGTTTCCGTCGACCATTCGTAACGTTTGCCGGTCAGAGGGTTAAAGGGTGAGTTTCGTCGATGAATTATACAGAGATGTAGCGATGTTTCTGCTATTACTAATTGAGGGAAAAGTTATTGATTAACTTAAGAAATGGACTCACTTCAATTATCATTTGCGAATTAGCAAACTTACTTACAACCGAAATGATTTATTTGTAGTACTTGTAATTATGTAGGACGGCTTACATAATTGGGAAACATTAACGCTAAACTTATTTTCAATTAATATTATTTAAACAATAAGTTTTCATAATACATACGTTGTTTTTAATTGATTAATGATTAGTACTTATTGGTCTTCTTGGACTTTGTTTAACTATACCCAAATAAAACATTCAAATTTGTCGATGCTTATTAGGATAGATATTAGGAAGAATAATTTAAAGCAATTAGAAAATAAATGTAAATAATACTAAACATTATATAAGGAATGTAAATAACCAGTAACTTGGCTCTAACCTTAATGCTTCCTAGTTGTCTACATTTACTGTTATCAGAAAATCAGGTTGGCTTTGAAGTCTTTGAAGACCGATAAAAATTAAGTAAGTTATAAAAATCTCGACTATCACCGAGAATTTTTTCCTCATCATTTTCTAATGAATTCATTACAATCTTCATTGCACCTGAAATGTGCTCAACAATTATCGTAAATTAAGATCAATAACAACAAAATGTTATTTATTGGCAAACGCAAAGTACTCATTTCCCGCAAATTCACGAGCCTTAAATAATAACTGGCATAAATCTCCATATTCATACATATCATACAAATATTCCGTATTAATATTCATCACATTAAGTCGTTAACTAACGAATATTTCGCGTAAACTGATTCATTAAAGCGCGCGAGATAAAAATCACGGCCCTTTCAATAGCACCTCATGCACATCGATTTACAAACATCGCGATTATTTGCTCCATCTCTTTTACAAAGATCAATTTTACAACCGAAAAGCCAACTTTAATTCACCGCGGCGCGACCGCAAATACGCCGGATAATAAGTCGTCTGATAAATGCCCGATAAAAAGAGCTGGTCGAAAAATCGTGGCAAAAATAATAAAACGGCAAAAGAAAAAAAGCGCGCGTCCGTTATTTCGGTTCCGTCGAAAAATGTCACGGACAATAAATCAATCTTCTTGTTCGGAAGCGGATTATTTTACCGGCACCGAATAAACCGGCGCCCGCACATTATAGCGCGACCGACTGGCTCGTTGAAAAGTACTGATACCGCATTTGCGATTTGGTATCTCGAGACACGCGCGACTCGCGAACGAACGTAATTAATGCGGCGTTTGACGAAAGCGTTAAATCAACGAAAGGAGCGGCAAAGACAATTTAACGAGCGCGCGCTGATTTGGCGTGTTTGCCGTGATCGGCGCGCACTCCCGCTTATAAACACACATCACGAAACGGTTCGGTCATAGCGCGTGATTCACGCGACGCGCCGCGCGCGGAGCGTCGCGCGGCGCCTGGCCGCATTGCATGAGTGCTGAATTATCGGCGTGGGAGACCGTCGCATAAATATGCATGCGCCAGTATTCCGGATTACAGAATGCACGAGTGAGACGCGCAGCGCCACCGTCTATATTGCCGTGGATGTGCCGGCGCCCCCACCGACCGTGTTGTCCCTTTAGAAAGTCGGACCCATTATTCCGGCACCGGTAACCGAACCGCGCTTTTCGATGCAATATTTTGCTGGGAGTTAAGGTAGGTTTTTTGGAGGGTGGGATTGTCAAGATTGGAATTACATTCAATGGTAAAGGCGTTTTAAACGTGGAAAAACGATATTTGAAGAGGAAGGTTTTTAGATGCAGGTGCACTGGAAAATGTGTTTAAATTTCAAGCTGACCCATTTATCGTTGTATATGCTTACGTACCCATATGGACTATTCTCGGAAACTTTTAACTTATGAGCTAGTATTGAAAAATTGAAATGAGTAGCACAACTATGTTTTAATGATTTGCATGTCGAATACTGCATGCCCTCGCAGTAATAATGAATGTAATTTTTGTAACACGTGCACGGAAAGTACCCCATTATGATACCGATTTCATGGCCGGACTGGTCCCACTATCGACCAGGTCACTTATGGTCGAACCAGCAGGGCAATAATGAGGTCATTATTACCCCAGGTCATTATTACCCCAGGACAATAATGAGGTCATTATTATTCTAGAACAATAATACGGTCACAATTGCCCTAGGACAATAATGTGGCCACTATTGCCCTAGGACAATAATGAGGTAATTATTGCCCTGCTGAAGAAAATGTCGCAATATTTTTTTCAACAAAAAAATTCAAAATTTCTCAAAAAATTCAAAATTTCCCAAAATTTTCAAAATTTCTTAAAAAATTATCAAAAATTTGAAGATATTTGAATAATTAGAACATTTCTCAAAACATTGGAGTATTTATTAAATCTTTATTTATTCTAAAAGTTTCGCCTCCGAACCCCGTCCCCCACCGAAGATTCGCCCCTGAAAAGTGACAACGTTCAGACATTTCAAACAAGTTCAAACCGGTCATTGATCGACGTCTTAAAAACATAAAAAATGTTTGAAAATATAAAAAATTTTTTTATTTTTAATGACTTTTTTATTCTCGGGGCGGAGCCTCCCGAGCCCCCCCCCGGGGGGGGGGGCTCCGCCCCCAGATCCTTCGACCGGGGCTTCGCTCCGGGACCCCCCCCCTGAGGGCCTAGTGGTGGGAGCCCAGTATAGTGGTATATTTGTGCACTTGTTACATAAAGCACGGTATGATGCACGGACGGAACTCTGATTATTGACTAGGGTGAAGTTGGCTTTCCTCGACTACGCCTCGGGCTTCGCTCTCGGCTTCGTCTCGGGCAACCTGGTCAATAATCAAATGAATTTCGCCCTTGCAGCATAATGTACTTTTACTTTTGTGATTCATGTAAGAAATCTTACAGTTTTAACATCAAAATATAACCTGTCAAAATTTAACATGCTCATGCCCAACTCAATATACAACGGTAGACCAAAATTATAATAATACTTAACCATTGAGAATAATTACTCATACCAGATACCTTACGTCTTTGACATCAAAACTTGAGTAGTATTCAAATATTTTTGTTAATGAAATTATTTTTATTCTAATGAAATCAAAGTACAATTTTTGACTTTTACTTTTGAAGTTAGCTGTTGCTGTTACATTAATTAAAAGTTAAGGTGTTGTCGGACGAAGCAAGTTTGAACTGACCATTTCGCGAGAAAAGTGATTTTTCCGTTAACCAGATAATATTTTTTCAAAACATAAAGTCAAATGATTCTTTGTTCAACAAAGAATATTTCTGTACTATTGGAACACACTCTAAAAACAAATTTCTTGAGCGAAGAGAAACTTTCTTGACTCAAGAGAATTTCTGTCTTAATATTGTGCCAAGATTTTTCTATCTTGAGAGAAGAATAAAAGAAGTTCAGATAAAACTTTCTTGAGGCAAGAAAGTTTGTAGCTTGACAGAAATCAGTATAACCTTCTTGAATTCAACGTTCTTGATATAACCCAAAGAGACAAAAGGGATGAAAGGGGTATTAAATAGGTTACACGCAAAAAAGATTTATGCGCTGCCAATAATACTGGTATTCCAGAGGGCGAATGTTTGAAACAACAGAAAATTATCTCTACAATAACCCTACATATGCTTTCGCCACGCACGAATATGCCTGGCATAGGCATTCTACGGTTCGTGGATCATTCTATGACGATTAATAATAAAATATGCCTGTGCCAGGCAT